>CM066732.1:44682500-44945000 GCA_033961575.1 Aselliscus stoliczkanus | reverse complement strand
TATTTATATTAATATCTAGATATTGTCCTGTGAAAGTTGGAAATTTGGGCAGAAAAACACCAAATTTAGAAACATGGAACTGAGTTTTACTCTTAGCTTTGAAATTGGTTCACTTAATTATGTTGTATCTAAATTTTGCCATGTAATGATCATTCCAGGATTTTCCCCACTCTGAAATAGTATGACTGTATTGTCAAGTGAATCAAGTTACTGGCATTATAAAAGATTTCCACCTGATTACTGTGTACCATTATGCATAATCCAACTCAAGAATTCAAGTATGGCAAAAAGCATCAATCTTGTTATTGAGTTGCCCATCCATATTCCACGAATAAAAAACATCAAGGGGAGACTTTCCCTTTGATGTGACAATCAGCCCTCCATGCCCAAACAAGGCTTGCCATTCTTTGTATAGTCTCTGCCTGAAAAGTCACCCCTTCTCTTTAGTGCTTTTCAAATCTATGATTTGAAAGGCGCAGTTTATTGAATCACTGGGAGCCCTAAAACAGTGATAGTGGTTTCTGTTTTCTGATGCTTATTTGGCCAGTCGCTAATGCCGTGACATGAAACCGTTTCCTGTCACCCCTGAAAATCAGTGTTCTCCATTGAGAGTCACAGTTTGACTTGGATATTTGATTTATGGTGTGATCAATTGTCTGCTGTTAACTATTAAGTTCATTGTAAGACAAGTGTTTGGAAAAGACACTCATTTAATTAGATATTTATTGTGTTATCAGGCATTTTAATAATTATCTCATCTAAACTTAATGGTAATCATTGACGAAAACAGCAATGCAGCCATTTTATAAACTAGAGAATAGGAAACTTACTTAATATCTCTGAACATCAAATCTATGCAACTACTGAATATTGGGCCAAGATTTCAACTCAGGTTGAAATCTTGAACCTGATCTAAGCATCCTATACTTAGGATATGCTGCCTTTCACTTACTTTTTTTTTGGTATCATAACCGAAAGCTCTTTACATCTAAAGCAAGAAAATATCCTTAAATTTTTGTCACGTTTCTAATTGCAGGTATTTGTTTGCTTAGAAAATGAAGTTGACTATTAAGACCCTAATGATAAAGAAATGATACTTACAGGCTGGCCGAGTGGTGTGTTGATTAAGAGCTGGCTTGGGATGCCAGCGGCCCCAGTTCAGATCCCACATATGAGGGTCAGTGACAATGCCCTCTGCAGCTAAGACGGTGAACAACAGCTCCACGTGGAGCTGGGCTGTGAGTCCCCTAGACGGCATGGCTGCAGCCCCTGCTGCAGTGGGCTGCCATAGGCTACAGTGAGGGGCCGGCAGCCAGCGTGAGTGGCTGGCAGCCAGTGTGAGCTGCCAAGAGCCGCTGTGAGCGGCTGTCCAGAGGCCGGCAACCGATCTGCCTCACCCGAGAAGAATGTAATGATGATACCAACATGGGTCAGTGAAGCAACGTCCTCCACAACTAGACTGAAGAACAAAATGACAGCAACTTGTCTGTTCCCCTCCCCCAATTTTTTTTTATTTTAAAAAGGTAATGATACTTATTAGATTAGGAAATACTATAATGCCACTTTAAATTGTGTTTGGTACATTCTGATAATAGATAATGAATTAGAATCTTGCTTGGAAAGACTTCAATGCAACTCCTCATTTAGTGAAATGGCTATTTCTCTGTGTGATATTTCATTACAAAACTGGAATCAAGGACTTGAAATTTATTTTTCCTCTATTATTCAAGAAATATTGCTAAATGCAGTTTCACTGTCATTAAGATGTACTTAAACTACTGGGTGTTACAAAATCTAATCTCTGGAATAATGTCTGCATTAGAGAATCTATGTCAGCTCAACCCTTCTTCTCTGAGAATAATAACAGGAAGCATAACTAAATGATCTTTAAGGTGACAAGGAAAGCTTTTCTTGTTTCAGAGCTTCTCGCTGGCTTCTTTTTTGATAAGCTCTCAAAATTCCAAAGCTAAAACTTCAGAGAAATCAGAGACGCATTTCCCTTCACTTGTTCACACTTATTACAACTCTATTTCCTTCCCAATAACTGTATAGAAGATAGTAAAGTGAAAAGAGACATGTGTTTGAATCTCTCTATTTCTGATCAAAATGGGTGGGGGAAAGTCTCTATTCACAAATATCCTTAATTAAAGGAGTCTGAGATGTGAGAGTCTTGGCAGAATATATTTTACCGAGATCCCTGCTTGTGCAGTTTATGACTGTCATTCTTGGGTAGAAATTTCATGGTGGAAGAGCTCATTTGATGGTTAAAGGCCTTGTTGGACTAGATTATTTTCTATATCCCTGAAGTAGAACTATTCACTTGGGGCACAAGGAGAAGAGGGCTCCACAAATTCAGATCTTGATCATTACTGGCATATTTAAACATTTGTGTTTAAATGCAAAATAATCCTGAAAGATTAGTATAAGTGTGGCACCATTCACTTCTGATGACAAATCTGCTTGAGAGCCAAGTTAGGCAAGTCAATCATGATGTTCCAATTTCACTAAGCCCCCCCCCCCCATTTTTTTTTTTTTTTGAGGGCAGTGTCACTGGCCCTCATATGCTCATATGTGGGATCCGAACTGGGGCCACTGGTGTCCCAAGCCAGCGCTTAACCACCGCACCTCTCAGCTGGCCCCTTAAGCCCCTTTTTGTATCGTATTTCATTTACTGTTGAGCTTGTCAAGTATTTATTACAATATGGGAGTATCACAACAGGTCTACATTTCACTCCCCATAATGAGAAATCCCTAAGGGAAATTTTTATTGTCTTTTATGGTTGGAGAACAACTCATCTTTCATTTTTTATAAAGTATCATGAGTCCTAAATGCAGTGAAATAAAAAAAAGAGAAATATGGTCCAAGATACTAAATATGACATATATATATATATATATATATATATATATATATATATATATATATATGCCTGACTTTTGATATATATATGTGTATATATATCAAAAGGCCTGACTGTTTTATTTTGGGATAGCTGTATACTATATGCTGTCTACACACACATCCTCACTAGAACTTGGTGACGCAGTTTATTGCTGCAGGAACTCAGACCAGAGTAAGATCACATCTCTGGAAAAATAACAACCTTCATTTCTTCAGCAGATGTTTACTGAGCTTCTACTGTGGCCAAACAGTCTGCAATGGTTCTTAAGGATTAAAGAGGTAGTTTTAGCTGGATTCTGCCTTTATATAACTTACAGCTGAGAAGGACAGATACACCATTTTTTTTTTTTTGAGGGCAGTGTCACTGGCCCTCATATGTGGGACCTGAACTGGGGCTGCTGGCTTCCCAAGCCAGTGCTTAACCACCGCACCACTCAGCCGTCCCTACCATTTTAAGGCAGAAAGTGATGCAAAACCTAAGTGAGGCAAGAGAGAGAACAGGGCTGCAGATAGGTAGGAAAGGGCCTGGGGAAATTAATGAAGGAGACGATACAAGCCATTTTTGTACAGATCTGATAGAGTAGAGGTATAGTTAGGTGGTAGCCTGCGGATCCATCATACCACCCCAGCCCAGGCCATGTCCTTCCTGGACAGCTCCCAGTGGGGTCCTAGCGCCGGGCCATTCCTGCCCAATGCAGGACTCCTCTTCAGCCATCCTTGTGCCAGGGCCGTCCATGGGGCTGACCATAACATGCTCAGAACTACACTTCTGTCTGAGGCTGTCTCTTCCCGTCTTTTCTTCTGCCCTCTGTCCTTTCATGTTGTAGTCTGAAGGTTCTCCTGACCCATTCCAGCTCCCTCTCTCTTTTATCTTTTAGGGGCATCAGCCTCAATTATTTCTTGGTGTCTGATTTCTGGAACACCCAAACTGACAGTATAGCCGTTACATATTTAGTCCTCAAAAACATAGTGGGGATTATTCTTTATCTCATTTTTCTAAGGAACAAACAAAAAAGAAGGTTCGTTGGTTTGGACTTTTACAAAGCTGGCAAATAGTGGAAATGGGATTCAGTCTCATTTCTAAATAGAATATCCATGTCCTTGCATATAATTTATCATTTAAAAATAGTCTATTGTGATTCTTTTTGTATAGTGAAATATCATTTGGAACTGCAACAGCCACTTTAGGCATACTCTTTATTTTTGGTAAACTTAGATTTGTACCTGTTGGGTTAAAAAGAACTCCTTGTAGAGATAGGTTTTTCATGCTTGATCTGGATGTTTTTTAACAGAAAAGTCAGCCTCTATCTTTTCAGTAGTCCTGCTATTATCTTCACGTCATGTTCCAGTTCCAGTTGCATCCTTGGCCCCAGGTTAAAGGAAAAATCTCGTGGGCAAGGTCTTGTGGGCTCTTGCTCCGACAATTCCCATGTTAAATACAACTATGGCATTTCCTTCCCAGGATCCTCAGCTGGAGTGATGCACTGTCTGCTTAGCCTGACATTCAAAGCCTCATCTCCTGCTCTGCCCAACTCCGCTTCATAACACTTCTTGACTATACCAGACTCCTGGTTATTCCTCAAAACATTTTCTACCTCTGAGCCTATAGTCCTTCCTCCTAAATAGACTTTTTTCTCTCTTTCAAACCTTTTCATTATCAGTCGTCTCTCTTTGTAGACACTGTAAGCTAGGTCAATGGGGGATGCAGGGGAGAAAAACAAGTGCTACACAGGCCCCAAGCCCCTGTTAGATAGAATTTTCACCAGAAGCTTTCACTGACTCATTAAAATTAGTGTGGTGTCACTATTATTTCCTCCATAGCTCAAAGGGCATGTACTTACAATAGGAGAGACCCTTAAGAGCAGAGGTGAGTCTAATACAGCACCTAGCATACAGTATACTCCATGAATGAGTATTAAAATCATTTAAATTGTAAAACTATCTGTTTGTGTCACTAGACTTTGAGTCACTGGCAAATTGGAATTCTCTCATTTCATCTTTGAACCTCCCTCCCCCAACAGAGTCTTGTATATGGAGACTGCTCCACCAATTCAATTCAATTCAATTCAATTCAATTCAATTCAATTCAATTCAATTCAATTCAATTCAATTCAGAAAGGTAATATATATTGCTAAATGTTATTACCACTTATTGTAGACAGTGAGGTATAGTAGGGAGAAAATATACAGTGAGTTTTCAATATTTTCTGCATCCATGAATTAAATGAGTGACAAAACTCTAAAGCATTATTCTCATTTTGTGTTAAAGAATTGCACTTTGTTAAAGATTCCTGTCCTTCGATGGCATAAACAAACAGTTGACATGAATTGCCAGTCATTAGATGTTAATAGTTACCCAAAGATTTTATAGCCACATCGTTAATCGGAATTGAGCAGGGAAATCACCCAGAGGAGCAGTAACCTCTTGGACCTCTTTTGCTATCTCTACCCTTAGAGGCAAATGAATTCCCTGGAGTAGTCATTTGGAGCTGGTCAAATTCTCCAAGAATTGTAAATTCTCTGGGTGGCATCCTAATGTAAACTTTTCTCTAAATAATAAATGTGGAGCCCAGCAACAAGAGAGACATATCTATATGAGATTTCTATCTTCATGTATATGTAATATGCCCAGCCTTTGTGAAAATGTTTGGTAAATACAAATTTTTGGGGAAAAAATTAAAATATCACCCATTATTAGTTTTAAAAGAGAAATATTTATAATAGCTGGGAGTCATACTTAGGATTATAACATTTTGGGGTATAGTGTGTTTGCAGTCAGATGTGAAATCAATGTACAATGGTTCAAGACAAAGAATATTTCTCCTCTAGGCATTTCTACAAAAGAATAATAATAAAAAGCTATATAGCCTCCATGTCTCCAATGACCTAAATTCTCCAGGCTGTTAGTATAAGATGAAAATTTAAAAAGAACATGAGGGAGAACAGCATTTCATGATTCAATGAGGTTTCTTGGGGGAGTCAGGCTGCAGAAACAGTATACATGAACTGCATTTGAGGCTCGCTATGACCAACCATTACTTCTCCTTTGCCTCTGCACATTAGCTTATAGCAAGTTGCACCATAAATGCAGTGACTTACAAGAAGTAAGGTGACACATTCCTTTTACAAAAGAAAGAAACTCTGTAAAGCTAGAACTGGGAATATAAAACGAAAGCACTCAGCATAATTACAGATAAATTACAAGTCATTAATCAGTACTCTAGGACTTTGTATAAGAGAGGCTCCAGAGCTCAGAAAGTTGGTGACACAATTCCAGTGATCTATGGGGACTGACCAATGCCCTTTTGAACTCTGAGGGTCCTAAGTCAGAAGGACAACCAGAGCGGAAGCTGTGGGTCTGACATTAGGAAAACAAAAAAGCAGATGTAAAACAAAATTAAGACAGCAATGGTCGTGGTGGTAAAATATTGTTTGTCAGAGGTTTGTAGAATTAAGACTTTCACTGGAGTGGAAGGATTCAAGTATGAATGCTTTCTTATATTTGGAGAGGCAGGAAGGTGACAGCACATCCTCAGTCTCTTTAAATTCTCTTTGATTTTCTTTAATGACATTCTAGGCATCTAAAATCTTCCCTCTCTGTAGTCATTAGAAACAGCAAGGATTGAGGACTGGGAAAAGCTCAAATCCAACCAATGTAGAAATTAAATATTGACAGTAGGTAGAACTAAACAATCCCAAACTGACCAATTCTATAAATGGAGGAGGATTTTGATTTATTTTTTAAGGCCATAGGTCACAACAAAGAATATTTATCCTCTAGGCATTTCTAAGAAAACATGAATTGTAGTTTATCTTCCTTGCCCTATAACTCCATACATCTAGAAAGAAAGGTCTAGCAGGCTTCATAAATCACCTGCTCAAGAACAAAACAAAACAAAACAAATCCTTTATTTCACTGATAGGGATATTGAGGCTCAGAGATCATAAGTGAGTTATATGCTGAAAGTTAGAGCAGGCATAACCCAAGAATAGATTCCAGGTATCCATGTGTCACTATCAGAAATGACTATATAAGGTTAGTTGTTAGCTTTATTCTTCTTACTACCCAAAAGAGGAATTGATATGAATTGTAGTATTACTGGCTATTTCCTGGATTATGATAATTTTTCTTTATTTAACTTTCTTGAATGAATGAATTCCTTAGCTTTTAAAAATATTTACTGATGCCATACAGGAAATGTTATCAGTGCTAGGCACTAGGCATATAGAGATGTATATATCATGGATATGAAGCAAAAATCGACTCTGTTCAAATGCCACCTATCAGTGGGTTTAATTTTTTCCATTTCTAATAGCTCATTAGCTGCTGCATGGATTCTTTTTTTAATTAAATGTATTACATTGGATAGTAAAATCACACAAGTTTCAAATGTACAATTCTATAATACATCATCTATATATTACATTGTATGCTCACCATCCTGAGTCAGTTCTCCTCCCATCACCATATATTTTACCCCATTTACCCTCTTCTAACACCCGTCTTCCTCTCTTCCCCTCTGTTAACCGCTAAACTGTTGTCTCTGTCTATGAGTTTTTGTTTGTTTGTTTGTCATGTTCCTTTGTTGCTTTCAGTGTTGTATCCCACATATCAGTGAACTCATGTGGTTCTCCACTTTTTCTGCCTGGCTTATTTCGCCTAGCATGATCGTCTGGTATGCTGACTGGGATGTTAGGAGATTGCCAGCTGCCTGATGGTTGCCAGAATGATCTTGGGACTTTTTTTTTTTTAAATTTTATTTATTTATTTATTTCTGAGGGCAGTGTCACTGGCCCTCATAAGTGGGACCCGAAACGGGGCCGCTGGCTTCCCAAGCCGGTGCTTAACCACCGCGCCACTCGGCCAGCCCGATCTCGGGACTTTTTAGGGAGTATCAGTGGGTGTCTATATGAAGGCTGATATGTGTTTGTACACAAAAGCTAACACATCATTAGAAAAAAGGAAAAATGGGTTTTGATACGTTTCTGCCTCTTATAAGCTATGTGATTTGGGGCAAGTCTCATTACAACGAAAGAATTACAGCTAACGGTGTTGAGCAGTTAACTTGTATAAGTTTAATTATTTTCATTATGAGGATAACGATAGTTGTAGGCCCTTGAAATATAAGCACCTTTCACTGAGTAATTGCTCATTATATCATGGTGTTAATAAGCATCAAGGCCAGGGCTTTCAGTTTTATGGGCCACACAGGTGACGTTTCTGTATTAGTCCCTCGAATTGCTACATGGAAGGGCATGGTCGCCGTGTTGGTGCTCCAAGAGGGGCAAAATTCTGTGAACTATGAAGAGCCCCCTAGACTGAAAATACAGAGGCTGGATTCTTGTGTCAGTTACACTGTTTTTATGGGACCTTGGGTAAATTACTTAAAATTTAAAATCGCTGGACCTCTTTCCACAATTGTAAAATGAGGCGCTTGTGCAAGATTTATTTCAATACAATTTTTCATAGGCAGAGGACTTTAGTTTACTTTCTTCGCTAAAGTATTCCTTACTTGCCAATCAGGTAGGCTGTGGAGTGGGAATAAAACTTGCATTTCATTTCCTTATATCTAGTAGTTTGTTAAAACCCCCTGGAATACTGCATTGGGGAATGTTGTGAGATTTCACCCTGGTTCAGGACTCTACCATCTATTTGTGAAGCTATTTATTATATTATATTATATTATATTATATTATATTATATTATATTATATTATATTATGGATACTGGAAATGCATGTCACATGTTAACTTTCTTTTTTAAAAAAATTATTAAATTTATTGGGGTCACATCGGTTAGTAAAATTACGTAGGTTTCAAGTGTACAATTCTATAATGCATCATCTATATATTGCATTGTGTGTTCACTACTTTCGCAAAGTCAGTTCTCCTTCCATCACCATATATTTGACCCCTTTTTTCTCCCCCTCTTCTACCATCCTCCTTCCCCTTTCCTATCTGGGTAATCACTAAACTGTTGTCTGTGTCTATGAGTTTTTGTTTGTCTTGTTTGTTTGTTGCTTTCAGTTTTGTACCTTTCTTGAAGATAATGCTAGAATTTTTGCTAGAATTTTTCTAGGCATCTGTGTTTTGGCATAATGATGAGAGTTATTACTCTTTAATGTGTTTAGTAGATGGTTAGGGTGTGGGAGGAGTCTAGGATGAATATCTGGATATTGTCTTGAGATTCATCATTTTTCAGGTATCTACTACTTCCAAACACTATACTATGCTATTGTCTCTGAAAATTACATGCCTATTAAACAGTAATGAGATATTGGTTTATTATCAATGAGAAAACAGAAGTTAAGAGAACATAATTGAAGTTATAAGTTATACAAATTTTTATAATTTGCATAAGATAATTTATGACTAATCAACAATTCCAGAATTTGAACTTGCACCTGACTGTTTTAAAGCTTATCTTTGAATACGTAGAAGGTAATACAGCATAATAATATTAAAATGAAGAACATTTGCTTCAGATAGTATCCTGTCAAACACCTTAATTTTGTAAGGAAATCACTGAGATCCAAAGAGATTGAAAGGTTTATCTTCCCATGGCCAGCAAGTGTCAGCCCTAGAAATAGGTAATCAGGATTCTGAGCTACCAACCCAATACTCTTCTCACTAGAGATATTTTCTTTCTCAGAAATACATTAGCTTTCTTTCTTTCTTTCTCTCCAGTGTGGAGGATGATTATTATATATGAGTTTGTAGATGATGACATCAAGGGAAAAGGGAGTGAGGGTTTATATTGATTGAGCACCTATTTTCTGTGAGTCTCTAGATGAGTCAGTTCTACTCTTTAATCTTCAAAAAGTCACGATGTGGCAGAGTAGACAGGGACACTGACATCAGAGGTTAATTGACTTCACAAGTGTGAAAACAGAGCCAGAATTCAAATTCCTTATTGGTTTGACTCAAAAGAGCCTCCTTAGATAAAGCACTTTGGAAAGTTTAAATTTAAATTTTAAGTTTAATTTTAAATGTTGAACAGTTTGAATTAAAGACTATGTTATGTCACCTCATTATTTGTTGAATTTTATAATGCCTATCAAGTTCTTATGCTCTCATTATCCTCCCAGAGGCAAGAATAGATTCTTTGAACTTTTACTGTTACAATTTTGTCCTGAGTCACTTTTGGTGTGTAAGTTTTATGTATCTGAATAGTTTGTAAGCTTCTGCAATCTGTGTTGATGATCTTTCCGTCATAGCTCCAAACCGTGAAAAGAACAGGAAGTGTACAACCTTTGCGTTTCTCTAGTAGCTAAATAAGGGCTGATGATTCACAGAATCGTGAAAATTTATTGAATATTTTGCTTGTTGTTTGGACATTAATGACATGAGCTTCTTGATCTCACCAGAAGAATATATTTATAGTATCTTTATCATCTTGGCTTTAAGGTAATGCCTATTTGAAAATGAGTTTAATGGATTCATGGTATAGAAGCTTAAATTATTCTCTTATTCAGGCTGGAGACAAACAAAGGAGGAAGAAGGATTAGATACATTAAGTAGATGAATAACTGCTAGGAAGAGTTCTATGAATGCTTAGCAAAGATTCAGGTGGTCAGAAATTACATATGAGGCAGAGAGAGCAAGTTGCTTCTCAAATTTAGAGACAGAAATAGGTGACAGCAGTTCAGTATCTTGAATAGTTCTTTGAAAGGTAAAAACCAACCAACCAACCCCAAATTAATCAAACGAATGAAAACACAGGCCAGAAAGAGCAGTCCCATTGGAGTTTTTATGTTCAGATCCTGCTATGGATGCTCATGTAGTGATTCCCTTAGGATCACTTTTTCTTTAGAGCAAGCCACAGAAATTTGACTCCTTGGGCATTGGTCCTCATTTTATTGTGTGAATAAGTACTTGATAAAGAAAAATATCTTCAGTTGCTCTTTTTGCTTTGGTTATAGAAAAGCTGCATATCATAAAGACTTTGTGTGTAAATGTTGTAGAATATAAATTGTATAATACAGCTGTGTTTTGCTTAATATTTTAAAAGCTCGGAATAATATGGTTTTCTAAAAAGCTATGTAGAGCAGAGGTATCCTAGAGCAGGCGTGAGCACACTGCATTTTTCCCAGGCCAAACTGTATAGCCTAAAAGCTAAGAGTTGTGTTTTACATTCTTAGTGGGTTTAAAGAAAAAGAAGAATATATGTATATGGCCTACAAAACCCAACATATTTACTATATGGCTCTTTACAGACAAATGCTTGCTAACTACTGTTTTAGAATAATGTTTTTAATAAATATTTAAACTATACAACTTATTTCCATTCTTATGAAAATCCTTTATTCAAGAACTATTTTATTTGAGATCACCTTTTGGTGTAGGTAAATTATTAATAACCCATTTTACAGATGAAGAAATTGAAGTGACAAGTCCATGATTACTTAGCTTTTCAAATTTGTGGACAATATAAATCTCTAAACTGCATCTACTGCTTTAGATTAAAGTATTAGGACACTTATCATCAATGATAATATGTGGTAAAATTTAGCCTCTAGATGATTAAGATGATTTTAAGATGAATAAAGCTTCCATTTATACCTGTATAATACAATTTACACAAATAAAACATAGAGAAAAAACTTGATTTGACAGAATCTGTATAGCAAAACCTACACAGATTTTTGTTTTAGAAACGAGTCAGTTTGAAACTAAGCATGTAGTATTTGTGATAAAAAACAGTTTCTAGAATACAGATATTCATAGACCCTTGAAAATCTATATTGGGGACAGCTTGGTTCTTAGACTTATTTAGTATGAATCCAAGAATATATTCGAGACGTACGAGATTTTGTAAGAGAAAGACTAGATTCACTGTGTTCTCTGGACCAGTAATTGCTGTCATTCAAAAATATGTGATGATTATAAAAACTGACCCTGAAAACTTCCTAAATGATATGTACCAAATGAGTAATGGGTACTCTGTCTTCATTAGAATATAATCCATATTGTGGATGATGATTTAGGAAGCCTCATTAGCAAATATGTAGATTACACAAAGATAGGAGTGGAGTAGCCCATTCCTTTATGGTGTGTTATAGCAGTCTGGTTTAATGTATGCTAATCTTTTGTACATTTTGCCTGAAAATATTGTAATATGTGTTTCAGTTGGCTAGACACCATGAAGTCTCAAAATATCGATTGCAACAGCAGCTGTTTTAGACATTTTGCTTGACATCTGGCATGGTTGTTATCTCAGGCGACACTTCTAAATGTCCAGATTAATGAAAGCACAGTTCCAGTTTACTTAGCACCAGTCATTAAATTTATAATTAAAGAAATGTTAAACAATAAAATAATAATATATGTAAAGCACACAAACAAATGCTCACACTGTGCCAGAATGTGTACTGAGGCAAACAGGGTCACTAAGAACTGAACATGATAACACGGATGATATGCTATAGTCAATTTGGTGGGAGGTGAAGGGGGTTGTAGCACTTAACATATGGGGGCAGATAAAAAAGGCAGTGGCTAATATGGTTATAAATCTGAACTTGATCATTTGTTCCTCGAGTTTTAAGTTCTAAATAAAAATAACGTAAAATACTACTCTTTGGGCACTTCCTATAGATCATCCATACACTGGACTTTGTTGTGTAACTCTTTTTAAAATAATAATTTTTATTAAATTCATGGGGGTGACATTGATTAGAGGGAAAAGGGGGTCCTGTAACTCTTAACGATCTGGGGGTGAAACAGGTGAGAACAACCATGTGGTGAAAGAATTTATTTTCATCTAATACTACAGTAAAGCTTAATTAAGTGATATACTAGTAGAATGATCTTTATTCTGCTTATCTGTAATCATTTTTATAAGGGTCATTGTGAGTCTAAGAACTTCTTCAACAGAAGATGTCTCTGACTTAGACATATTATATGAGCCCTGTGGGAGATGTGGCAATTGTCCATGATGTTTCTTGGAACCCTGCAGCATTCAATAAAACAAAACAAAAAACAAAACAAAACAAAAAAAAACAAAAAACAAAACAGAACAAAAATAGGTATTGAGTAAAAGTGGTCCGAGAATAAAAATGTGTAGCCTTAGACATTCGCACTAATTTGCAAACTTCTTTTCCAACATATGCAACATAGGAAATTATAAAATGAGCTATAAGGAAAAGTAAATATATAAGAAAGGAACCATTAAAGTTAAGAGCATAACTGTATAGTGAAAAAGCATCAAAGCTATAGAAAGCATCATCAGAAATAGTTGCTTCTTTGCCAAATCTCAACTAAATATAGCATGCATTAGTAAGGCTGTTGAAGAAACATAAAGAATATTTTAGAAAATTAGGTATAATAACAAAGAGCATCGCTGCAAATATTTGATTCTAGTCCTAGTGTCTGATTGTCTGTCTGTCTCTCTCTCTTAAATTTTGTTAAAGGAAACAGAAAATACCACATGGAATTCTGAAATGTTGAAGCATTCCTTAATGCTTATTAAAGCCCAAAACAAGATAAGTTATAAAACTTCAATTCAAAAGTGCATTGCAGTCTTACCAGAAGAATGACACAGAGCATGGATATGAAATACAAAGATTGACAGGGGAGTTAGAATGTCATTATTATTCACTTGCAATATGTTTTTCTATGTAATTTATCTTTAAATATCTTAAGTTTTTCTATTAGGACTATAAGAAAATGAGCAAAATGGCTAGTTTTAAGCTTATACAAATATCAAGAGTATCCTTACACACCAGCAATAAACAATTAAAAAATAATAATAATTGTTTTAAAATATTTTGTTCTAATCACAAATATAAAGGCAGCTAGAACAAAATGACCATAGATGTGTAACAACCTTATTAAAAATAGAAAATTTATTGGAGAAAATATGTATTTTTAATAAGTGGAAACATCATGTTTATTTACAGAAGGGAACACCTATTATTACAAAGATACAAATTATCAAAAATTAATCTGTAAATTAATTACAATTCAAATAAAAATTTCCACTAGGTTTTCTATGACACTTGACAATATGATATCAAAAATAAAATGGAAGGACTAAATTAATATTGTAAAGAAGAAAGAAGAAAATGGCACCTTAACAGATTTCAAATCTTATTTTAAAGATAATTAAACAGTGTTTATTTCTGCAAGAAGGAGCAAACATCTTGCTCACTAATTTGACTGATAGGATGTAGAAACAGAACTATACCTGTAAATGTATAGTACTGACTATTCAAAAAGTAGTGCTGTGAGAATTCCTATCCATGTGGAGGGTGGATGGAAATTTTGATCTCTGCTTTACCCCATACACAAAAAATAAATTTTAGGTATATTAAAGACCATAGAGTGAAACACCAACTTAAATTAAAACTAGACTATACTTATTATTTCAGGGTAGTACAAAGATTTTTTACAAAGAAAAGTACAAAACATGAAGGCAATATTGTAGTCATATTTTTACGCAGGCAGGATTCCTTCTACTATAGTCAAACTGGTCAAACAAACTGAAATTTGCATATCTAAGTTAGTTGCATGGAAGGCAGGGCGCTTCTTAGAGGCCTCTTTCTGACTTGATCTGCATGTATCTGTCCCACGACATCTTAATTAAAAGCGTTGCTTCCATGAGCTTAGGATCAAAGATTGGACTATGGTCTGTAGTGCTTTCCAAAAACGGTACACCTCAGTAGAGAACATTCCACAGTTAACATCCTGAGTTTATAACTATAGTTAACAAGTTGGGAACTGAAAATAAATAGACTCTAATATTCACTCAGTGCTCTCTGACATGTACATATATATGTACATACATATGTATATATGTAATGTATGTATGTATGTATTATGTGTATATTCAGGAAGGGCGAGAGAATCACCTATTATAGCTACATTATCATTTAAGACCTCAAATCACTGCCCACCAATGACAGCAGTCCTGCTTCAAGTGAATGGAGCTTTAGATCTGACCAACTGTTCACCAGGAAAATGGCTAGGGGATAGCTGAGGTTTCCTAAAGTTAGAACAGGTAGAAATGCTGTTTCATTACCCTGTAAAATATGGAACCAAATTGCTGGGGACAGAGGCTCATTAGAAAAGTGAAGTGCAATTGATAACCATTTAAAGCTAACATTTTGAAAATATTGGACTTTCCTGAAAGCCTCATTCTCTTCATGGAACAAACTTTTCTATGTCCAGACCCCTATTGTTTTCTCCTAAAGGACTAGGCCCTAAATTATGAATTCGGTCACTTCTCTTTGTGACAGGCAGCAGTCATAAATTTAGACAAGGTTCATAAAGTAGAAGACCACGGTTCTTGTTTCAGAAGTGGTGCAGATAAACTTGAAAGGAGGGAGAAAAGGTCCTTACATGGTGGAGGGCGTACTATATAGAACACCAGTTATCTACAGTCTCTGATGTTGCTGACGTCATCAGCCCAGCGAGTTAGAAATGTAAACCATGTGGGGTGCTTTGTCAGCTGTCAGCTGTATGCCTCACTGCACATCAGTGATCTAGCATAGTGCTGGGCGCATATTAAGCACCTGAAAGTTGTGAAATAAGTATATGAAAGAATAAGCTAGCAGATCCAGGAGTCATTTCTTTTTTCTTTTTTCTTTTTCAGTAGGATCATAGTGCTGCAGTGTGGAAAGTATTAATCATACATTAAAGTAAAATACTAGGCAGGCACAAGACCTATCATGTAATTAGATTTTGATTTAATTATGGAGAACTTTTCTAAAATGTTTTATAGACACTTGACTTTGTAACTGAATTTTAATTTTTGGGCAGCCATGTTAGTACAGCTTTGCTTTTCAGAAATTTTATTGTGACAAGAACATGTAATATGAGATCTACCCTCATAAGAAATCTTTAAGCGGACAATACATTGTTGTTAACTGTATGTACAATGTTGTACAGACGATGTCTAGAACTCATTTATTTTGCTTGACTGCAACTTTATGTCCTTTGATTAGAATCTCTGCATTTCCCATTCCGTTCAGTCCCTGGCAACAACCATTCTGTTCTTTGAGTCTGTGAACTTGACTTTAGACACCTCCTGTAAGTGGAACCATGCAGTATTTGTCTTTCTGTGACTGACTTATTTCATTTAGAGTGAACTGTTTTAAAAATTGAGATATTAGGGCCGGCCATGTGGCGCATTGGTTAAGAGCTGGCTTGGGACCGCCAGCGGCCCCGGTTCGGATCCCACATATGAGGGCCAGTGACACTGCCCTCTACAGCTAACAACAGCTCCACCTGGAGCTGGGCTGCGAGCCCCGGCGACGGTGTGGGCTGCAGCCCCTGCTGCAATGGGCTGCCATAGGCTACAGTGAGTGGCCGGCAGCCAGCATGAGCTGCCAAGAGCCACGGTGAGCCACCATCCGGAGGCTGGCGACCAATCTGCCTCATCTGGGAAGAGCCCAATGACAATACCAACATATCAAGTTGGCAATAACCTAGAAGTTCAAGGATAGGGGAATGTTAAGTATTTTCCTACATAAAATTTTAAGCAAACATTAAAATTGCGATTTGTTGGAGCAGCCGAGTGGCACGTTGGTTAAGAGCTGGCTTGGGATGCCAGCGGCCCGGGGTTCGGATCCCATATGAGGGCCAGTGACACTGCCCTCTACAGCTAAGATGGTGAACAACATCTCCACCTGGAGCTGGGCTGCTGTGAGTCCCCGGGATGGCATAGCTGCAGCCCCTGCTGCAGTGGGCTGCCATAGGCTACAGTGAGTGGCCCGCAGCCAGCGTGAGCGGCTGGCAGCTGGTGTGAGTTGCCAAGAGTCACTGTGAGCAGCCGTCCAGAGGCCGGTGACTGATCTGCCTCACCCAAGAAGAGCGCAATGGTGGTACCAACATAGGCCAGTGGAACAATGTCCTTCACAACTAGACTGAAGAACAAAAAGACAACAACTTGTCTGTTCCCCTTTGTATCATTTCTTAAAATAAGCTACCAGGAAAGTGACTCTTGGTTCATATTTTATTTTAGTATAGGAGTTCAAATTGCACAGTTACATGAATTATAGGCAGCCTTCCTGCATAGTTCTGCATTGTTGGGGAGCACTGATGATTTCCTTTAAAAGCGTCTGTTTGTGCCATCTAATTGACATTGATTGAAGGTTCTATCTGGTTAGTTTGTCAGTGGGAAGGTTCTCTTTTCTCACCCACCACTATATTTAAGTTGCCCTTGACTATGGTTCCCTATTGAACCTGTCTAAAAGAGGCTGAATTATTCTTTGCTGAGATGTGGAAGTGACCGTTTAACTACAAGAAGATCTTTAATAATTAGTGTCTGTCATCTGTCATCATAAGGAGTATGCTAATTAACAACATAAGGAAATTCTTGTAAAGCATGGTTCAGTTCTTTAATAAAAATTAATAGAAGTGTATCTTTATGACAGCTCACACATACAAAGTAAGTAAAACAACTTCCTGATATTCATTTTTAAATCTCAAAAACAGGTATGATGCAACAGGCCAAAATTCACCCAGTTAGTTATAGCTGTAAACTAGAAGGACCCTTGGAAAGACTCTTATGCTCCACTGTGCATCATTTTGGCCCAGTTTTTTCATTCTAGATATTGCTGTAGCAAACAGCTATCCATAGTACTTCTGCTGATTATGCAAACCCAGAAAAATGAAGGAGTTAACACTGCATGCGACCACTCCTTCATTGCTGCTGGTGGATAAATACTTCTCTTCCTTCCACGGGGGATTCTGAGGCGTGTTCTGTGCAGCTCCTTCCAGGCTCCCAAAGGAAGCCTCTTCGTTTGTGCATCCCAGTTGTTTAAACTGGTGATCAGATCCATAGACCACCTTTGAGTTTGTTTTCCCTCCTTCCTATTTCTCCCTTTCAGTTCCCTGAACACCGTTCCTTGAGATAGTTTCCAAATTTAAACTATCTGCATGAAAACCCTCATCTCTGACTTTGCTTTGTGGAGGAACCTAGGCTAAAACATGGAGAATTTGTGCATGTACTCATAATTCAAATGGATGGAAATTTTCAAAAGAAGAGTTTAGGATAAAAATTCTGAAACTCAAGATAAATGACAGAAGTTTCCACTCCAGGTATGTTGTTGGTTTTCTTTCCAATATATGCTCATTGCAAAACATTAAGACAAAAAACTATGGAATTTTTTTTAAAAAGAAGAAGAAGAAAGTTACTAATATTTTCAATTCCCAGAAGCAACATCTATTAATATGTTGATATATATTATCCATTTTTATGCATATAAATATACTTTGCAAAACTGCATGACCTATATGATCCTGTTTTTGTACATAAAGACGGTTTGTACATTTCCTTATATAGACTTTAAAATTTGAAGCATTATATTGTACTATATGGATTTACTTGACTGTTTTAGTAGTTCAATTTTTGCACATTATCCATAAATCCACAAAGATTATCACTAAGTATAATACTTACAGAAATATTATCAAAATAAAATAATGACACATGAGTCATGTTTCTTCTGGGAATTTTGTATTACTTTACATTTCACCCTTGGTGTGTGAAACATCTCCCTTGGCTTCACTGTCTTAGTTATTCTGTGTGTGTATGTGCATCATTTGAAGGGAAATGATGCCTATGTTTATTGGTGTTTATACAATTGTTAGTAAAGTTGAGAATTGCTCCAGCCTTTTCATATCCTATTGGCTATTTGTACTTTTTACTTTTATGAATTAACCTGATACGTCTTAAAATAGCAATTCACAAATGAAAAAATGAAGTTCCTTCAAGAGTTCATAAGTCAGAGGAGAGGTAATTATGAAGGAACAAGATTAGTGGTCTTAAGAAAGGTGGTCTAAATCCCACAGACACACACATAGAAGGATAGGCATTCAAACCAAACTAAACCCATCAGATATAAATGTTCTCAGTATTTTCATCTTAAAAGGACATAAGAATAGAACATATTAAGAACTATCACCAAATGAAGGGGAACAAAAAGAAAAAAAAGAGACTATCCCTATATTTCATTTCTTAACTGACCAACCCATACATATCCACTGAACATGTACACATGAGCTTCTTTTCATGCAAAAATCTGGGGAATATGGGTTCGAATAGATATTATGGGTGTAGGGTGATGGTTAAGGAACACAGAATAGAATCAGGCTGAACTTGTTGATGTGGGTCCACAAAGCAGAAAGTCTGGATTTGATGTTGTAGCTCAAAGAGCTCTAGCTTGTATTCAGTTGTTTGGCTAAAAAGTTGGATGAAAAGGTGACCTACACTAAGTGAAGTTGAGATACCCAAATAGCCCTGGTATACTATAGTGGGCAGTGCCCCAAGGCTTAAGGAGATTGGGATGTTAGAGTGGATTTATCAAATGAGACTTGGACACCCACCCTGCGAGGGTCCAGAGGACACAACTTTCCCCTGTGAGAAATAAACGTGTGAGGGGAGCCCTGGCATTACTGCAGAGCTCAGTACTCTTCTCTGTAGGCCAGAGATTACAGTAGAAACTGCTGTCCCTCAACTAGGATCCTTAAATGCAGCAGGGATAATTGAATCCTGGGATGGCAGGGGTCAAGAGGCAACACTTAATCAGCCAAGACAGGGTGGGTGTGGTTACCATAATGGACCACAGAGTTGAAACAGTAATCACAATAGTCTGACTCGCAGAGACCTATGGCATCAACTAGTTTATCATTATGTCTAGAAAAGAAATAGATGGGCAGTCCACTCAATTCTTATTTGATCTGTATAAAAAGAAGACTTCTAGGGCAAATGAAGTAAATTCTAACTTGAATCATCAAAACTGTGCCAGGGCCCTTCAATCCGTTCTCAGACTTCAATCAGTTTATAGACCCAGAATCCTTTGCGTGAAGGAGCGGCTGGGTCTTCCTGAGGAAGGACACGGCTACACTGCCCCCAAATTAATACTATTAATATTATTCCCAGTTGTCCCCAGACAGACCCAGGTGTTTTGTTTGTTTGTTTGCTTTTTGTGGAAAAGGAAATAATCAGGGGTTAATGGGTTCTAAACTGACACCAATTCCAGGAGACCTAAAACATCTGTGTGGTCCACCAGTATGAATGTGTTGCTTACCGCAGCCAAGTGATAAGTGGAATTTTAGCTCAGATCTGCCTCCCTGTGGGTTCAGTGGTTTTCTGAACCCATCCTGAGGTTGTTTCCCCAGCTTTGTAATTAGAATTACTGGCAGAATCCCCACCTCATGCTGCTTCTCTTAATCTGTTATGACTATATCATGTGAAACAGAGAATGCATCCTTCTTCCTCAAAATGAAATGACTCAAAGCCCCACTCAGTTAAGAAATCCAGCGTGAAGCCCTCAATCTCAGCTCAGTGCCCATTACTCCTCTTTCTCATGTGCCTTAACACTGTATCAACAGCTCTCTGATTTTGTGAAGTGTTCACTTAATAAAATGGTGTGCCTGCAACTTTTTGAACAATGCCTGTGATAGAGACAACTTGCTAGCACTTTCTATCCTCATTGTCACCATTATTATTCAAGAGCTACGAACCCTACTCACGGTTAACATTGCTTTGGCTTGTGCCTAGTTTTTATATTCTTGAAGACTGATGTTTATTGTTTGCTGTAATAACAGCACTTGCTGTACATTCTAACTCACATTTGGAGAACAGCAAAATGTAATCCTCCTAATGCTTGGCATGCAAGTTACTCTTGAGCAGAAAGATTCAAGTGGTTCAGTTATATTTCCACACACCCCATTTGGTACTGATTTTACTGAAAACTACACTTCTAAGATGTTTAAATTGTATTTTTGCCCACTGGAGTAAAAACCTACCCTTTCACAAATGGGCTGTGTTACCATTTAGTCCATCAACCTGTGTATTTCAACCATGCGCCGATAGCACTGCTAGAAACATCTTAAGCACATGATGTTAGAAATATCCGGGAAATGAATAGGAAAACATTGACCTCCTTGCTAGGTGCCCCCAAAGCATTTTGGGCAAGAAATGGCCCAAGACTTCAGCTGCATCAGGCAAGCTAATGAGGATGAGGAAGATGGTGTCACTCATGATCAGGAAATGAAATACAAGTATGAAAAGACAGGCCGACCTCTTCCCACAGAACTGTGCCTTAGATAGCTGTTGTGATAGATAGATCGACAGCTCAGAGCACGCATCCTGTATGATTCAGCAGAGAAGAGGGGAAGTAAAGTTAGAAAACGACAGAATAACTTCCTCAGCACTACATTTTGACTGCTCTCAAGTACACGCAGTGGCAGTCTTTCTTGTTTTATGTAAAAGTGTACGTGGGTGGAAAAGCCAGAATTACGGCCTGCAGAACGCGTTAGCTATCAGGGGAAATTCCTCTTGCAAAGGCAGAGGAACTGAGTTGGGAAAAAGCTCAATTTATTGGCCCCTAACTCATACTTCTGTCTTTGCAGAGCAACTTCAAATAGAAGCTGCCTCACAGGGAAGAAAGAAACAACGATGTTGTGTGTCTTTGTTTTAGGACTTTAGTTTGTTCTTTCCTCACATTTCTTTTTCTTTTTGTTTTCAAAAAAGGAAGCCAGTGTGATACGTTTCAATTTTAACAATCTGTGATTTATGAATTTTTCTATAATTAGTAAAGAAAGGTATTCAGCGATCAATTTGTTGGGATTAACCTATAGCAGCTAAGGATATTGGCAATCTTGGTCACAAACACCCCGAGAAAGGCAAATCCTCATCTTCCTATACCACACAGATGGATTTCGAGCCCCACTAATTTTGGTCTTAGTGCTGTATAATACAAATAAGGATTTATTTTCATTTCTGAATTGGCAGCATCTTTGTTAAAAGGCCCTGGATTCTCTGTGCTCACAGACAGGTCTTTTATTGTATTAAAATCAGGTAACAAGGACAGTAGCCATAGATTCCAACATGCATTCAATAGCATAGTTTTGTTTTGGATATTTAGTTTTATGAAAAATTTTACAAATAAAGGAAATATCAGTCACCCTTAAAATTATTACTTCAATGATGGTACAGTGTAAAACAAAACTACACAAAATTTAAGCTGGGGCAAAAATTCAGAACTTATTGCTGTTGTGGTTAAATTATATTATGTTAAGACAGAATGACATGAAAGAAATATATTTACATAAAAATGTGCTTTGCTGGAACAGTTAAAATAAAAATCCCAGTACCATTCTTTCCCTCACTGATGGCTCCCCCAATAAGTATCATCATGACACAAAAGGATAATAATCAGTATTAATTCAATGTAGACTTTGGTACTGAAAGTGAGTAATATAACTTCTATAACTTAATTGCTCTGTGTGCACAATATATTTTATGGGATCCATAAATAAATCTAGAAATATTGTTCTCTTGTATAATGCCATGGTGAAGGCATGTGAAACATGTTAAAAGCAAATATAGTTATACAACATTAATACTTATGAATTACACATTCAGGAATGGCTTAAACCAGCCTGATAAAGTAACAGATTAGTGTGGTTTTCATATAAAAACATCCTAATAATAGATAACATTTTCTATGGAATAGGAAGGAAATGGAATAATTGCAGTTTCTCACAGTCTACCCTTATGGTCCCTTAAATATCTGTGCATGTCCATTTTTTCACACATAGAACATACGGGAACTTTGGCTCTCACTGTCCATTGGGATTCACCCTGATTGGTTATTTGCCTGAAACTAAGAAAAAAATTTTCTTTCACTTGAGGCTTCAGATAATCAACGAAAGTCTGTTGAGGAATGAATGAATTTTCGCTTTGAGTTGATGGATATGTCCATTTGTTTATACAGTTATTTAAACTCTAGCTCTGCATCAGAAAATGGTCACAGCATCCTCTCTCTTCTGCTTTGGAGCGCAGTCTCTCCATTCCTTTGATCAGCTTCTATTTCTCTAAATTCTTTTCGGACCACCACCGAGAATTGAAATTGGAAAATTTTGCAAATAAAGGTATTTGAAAACTAGCAAAAAAATAAAATTGTAATCTTTCTTTTTTTTTTTTTTCATACATACAATTTGTGAGTTAGAGTTTTCATTTGCCACTAACCGTAAGTTTGGGGGAGTGGGAGCAATATCTCTTTATGATCATCATTTCTTCACCTGCCGTCTTTCCCTCTCCCCCCAAAGCATTTAATCCCCTTCTCTTGGTAGATCAGTGGTTGATAGTCATCCAAGAACACATTAGAGCAATACAGAATGAGTCTCATACTCTTCTGAATATAGAAGAATAAACCTTACTAAGTATTCCTAAATAGTGAATAACACAAATCCTAAAGGGGCCTCTCATTTTATCAAGGTATAGGCAATTGATTGATCTATCTTATTACTGAGGATATTGTTTAAACATCTCTTTTATGCCAAAATATGTTTTAGGCTTTGTGGGGAGGAAAGGAGCACTTTATTCAAGCATCTCGCAGTCTTGTGGGAAAGAAAGTGTGAATATGTCTACTGTGATATTCAAATTAGAGATTGCTCAATTCCAGAGAGTTACTTCTGAAAGGTCTTTCAGGAGGTTTGCAAACATCTTTCCAAAGGATGGAGACAAATCAGTTGGAGGAAGGAGGAGGGACTTCCAAGGTGACAGAAGGGTGAAAGGCCTATAAACAACTAAGCAAATTGACCAGAACATAAAATAAATAAAAGTGGGAAATGAGCCTAGAAAGGAAGGTTCAAAGTTTTTCAAAGAGATTTTTTAATATCAACTAAAATGAGGAAAAAGTGTTGACTAACAGATGTAGGAATGGAGTTGGGAGATAATGGAGGCAGTGCACTACTGCAGTAGGCAAGGCAAGAGGCAATGAAGTCTGAATCAGTATGTGTCAGTGTGAAAAACCCTGTAATAAGAATGTAAGCCTTTAAGAACCATTTCCTGGGACTAGATTATACTCAGAATATTTGGAATTTAAAGACCTATCAAGTTTCCTGTAATCATCCTTTTGTAATGCTGTCCATATTAACCTATATACACTGGGTCAGTTACTTCTTTTTTCTTTTTTTGAAAGATTTTATTGGGGAATTGGGGGAGGGGAACAGTGTTGGGGAATTGGGGAAGGGGAACAGACAAGTTGCTGTCCTTTTGTTCTTCAGTCTAACTGTGGAGGATGTTGCTTCACTGGCCCATGTTGATATCGTCATTGCGCTCTTCCCGGAAGAGGCAGATCAGTCGCTGGTCTCTGGATGGTCGCTCACCGCGGCTATTGGCAGCTCACGCTGGCCACCAGCCACTCACGCTGGCTGCCGGCCACTCACTGTAGCCTATGGCAGCCCACTGCAGCAGGGCCTGCAGCCCACACCGTCACCAGGGCTCGCACAGCCCAGCTCCAGGTGGAGCTGTTGTTAGCTGTAAAGGGCAGTGTCACTGGCTCTCATATGTGGGATCTGAACTGGGGCCACTAGTCTGACAAATTCAATACTTCTTTAAACAAACTTTAATAGCACTGATAGAGAGCAGGCTTCATTATCTGTAACTTCAACAAACAGGAAATAATTTGCATTCTTGCCAGAAATCCAATGTCAACAGATATCAATTCCTAGAAATATTCTTGTTATGAAAGTAGTAACAATCTATAAAACTCATAAATGACTAAAAGAGAAAACAGACTTTGATGGAAAAACTAAAAATCACAAAAAAGGACATGATTATTATTAATGTCATTTGTTTGAATTTCCTACTCTAAAAAACCCCACTTAATTACCATATGCTTATTATGTTGGTTGAATCCATTTATAGAGAGACTACAATCATTAATTATCATAATTAAGACACCTGAATTCAAAATGAATGGCATTCATTCTAACCTCAGTTGTAGCTATGTTTTATCTCTGCCAGTTGGGTTTCCAATGAAATGTTATCTGATTTTTTCCCCCCTTAATCATTAAGAAATGCTTTACTAATTAGCACATGAAATTCATGCCACATCAGACTGAATTGAATCAAGGCCTATTATCTTGAGCAGTGAGACACTTTGAAATTCTCAGTAATAGGGCATGAATATGTTATACGGTTCATACACATTTCATGAACCTCTGCATTAGCACTATTTTTTTTTTCTAAGACAGTGCCATTAGTTATGCCATTTTCAAGACCTTTAATTCGATCATGCTGTTTAACAGCCTGTTGGATTGTGGTGCTATAAAGTCATACATTAATTTATCTTTGGTTACACTTTGGCAAAATGATTGTATTTGATTATAAATATCTTGGATAAAATGAAAAAGTGCAAGCTACGTGAAAAGTTCAGAGTGCTGTTGACATAGATTCTGGCTTTCATAGTTTATTAACAGTAATTTAGGATTTGTGTCAGATAGCCTCTCTTGCCCTCCAGTTTCCCTCTCCCTGACCTTATTCATTCTGCTCCCTGCTCTGGGGGCTGACCTGTGTGACAACATCAGTGGGCCCCCTGGATGGATGGCTTCCCTGGGCTTGGCTAATGGGGAGCTCAGGCTGGAAGGACAAAGGAGGGAGGGAGGGAAGTGATATCAGGGTTTTAGTCCACTGACTTCTTCCCATTGATGTCACCTGAGAGTGGCTGTGTCCCTCCATTGAAGGTCCTGTTTTGGACAAAACAAACTGGTCTAGGATTCTGTTTCCACATGTGGTGAATGTCCTTTCTCACCCCTTCCCTTGCTTTTGGTGTTACTAGTTCTATATTAGTGCACGCAAAGTATCATACACAAAATTATGGCCATCAGGGTGTTAAAAGTCAATCCACAAAGACAAAAGTTAGCAATGCAGTTGGTGGTCAGTGCTGAAAACCTACCAAATGTTCTGGATTTCTTGCCCAGTGATCTAGCAGTGTGGAATCCAAATCTCCATTTGGCAACAGTCAGCAGGGCTACTTGGGTCTGTACCATTTGGACTCCTGAAAGACGCACTTTCCAATCAGCCCGATTCCTTGTCAGTCCTTGGCCTCCCTTGTGCTCCGTGGCTGGCTCTTATCTTCTGCATTCCTTGCAATACCTGATTCTTTGTATACATTTGAGTTTGTGCCTTCTGTACCATAATGAAAGGATGGTGTGTACACCTATGCAGTTCAAGCACTTTTTTTGAATTAACATGATATTTCAATCTATGTTTCCACAAGGATTAAGTAATTGTTGGGTGACCTGCTCCATTTGACTAGTTCACGTCTTTGATTGGGTCATTGAGCCAAGGAATTTTCAGCTGAGCCTCTTCCTTCATTTTGAAGTGAAGAAAAATTGAGTTGTTCAAGCCCCACAAATACTGAGTAGCAGTACTAAAATTGAAATGGAAGTATGTAAGTTAAAAAAAAAAAATCAGGAGAAAAGTCTCTTTTTAGTGTTTATTCAGAGAAAATTTGTAATGCTTCTGAAAAATAAAATCTTCCATAGTTCTTGAACCTAAGATAGCTAATGTTAATATTAAACAATTTTTATTTGTCACATATATACCGTGTTCATTTTACTATATATTATTTATATGTAAGATATGAATTAAATAATTTTAAAAATTGTAATATTATATAATAATTAATTAATTATATGACAAAATAAGCAAATATTTAAAATTTTAATGTATTATATTAGCAAATTATAGCATATTTCTAGAAATAAATTTAAATCAGTGTCAGGCAATAACTATACAATTTCCATTCTACTTTTTAGTTTACTTAACAATAGCTGTTGTATATATTATTATCCTTTTAAAAATGCATCGTATAGGTGCCTCATGATTACCTTAACCAACCCGGTTTTTAACAAATTGTATCAAATATTTTGCTATTATAAATCCCTGGATTGATCATTCTTATTCATATATATATTTTTTTATCATTTCCTTAGAATGTTCACAATATAATCCCAGAAAGAAATAAAAAGCTGGGCATTTTTAACAGATTTTTGAAATTTTTTTTGTTCAAAAAGGCAACTTAATTAAAAGTTACCATGCATTTGGCATTGAGTAGCCCACTGTTTTGACATGGGTTAATTTACTCCTTCTACTCAAATAATTACATAATCACTGAATCATAAAATTCTAAAGAGCATGAAATATTGATTTGGTATCTACTATGTGCAAGGCAAAGCTGGAAACTCTAAGAAGACATAAACAAGGATTAGTGCAGCTTCCTTCACTTTTTGGATCCTTCATATCGTTGAGTGCTGAGTTTTGATTGTTGTTGAGTTGATGAATTGTTAGGCTCCGTCATGTCGCATAACATACACGTAAACATGCAATAACATAATAATGACACATGTGGGAATTTTTTTGTGTGCAATGTAAACTTTGGTTCACATTTTTCTACTACAATGTACTTTCGTAACCAAAAAAAAAAAAAGTCTGGGTGCTGTAAAATCAAGTCTGGAATTAAATGGTGAACAAAGATTTCATTTTGTGATTATGTCAAGGCCTTGATTTAATTGTATCTTTATGTCTGTGTGTGTTTGCAGACATGGCACTCCACAATATGAGTGTCTACGACTCAGTGATATCTCAGCTCTACGAACTCCTTTAGTTTTCACCAAGTCTATCCCTTCTTTACACAAGTGAGAAAACTGAAGATCAGCAAGATACATGCTCTTACTGAATGTCAGACAGCTAATTAGTGACAAGCCTGTTTCCCACAGTTTATTAATCCAGAGGCTACGTTCCAGATGGAGTTTGAGAACATCCTGGGTTTTTGCAGTTGTCTTTGTTTTCCCTCTTTCATAGAAGCAGTGAGATTTGTAGTCACACTGTGTGGGGTCTTTCACCTAGTCCCAGAGGAGTGAATAAAAGGCACTGAATTGCCTGCAATGTTATTTCAAGATCATGAGATATTTTAAAAACAGATGGCAGTATACATGGAGGATCACAGGAGTAGCAGTTCGCAGCAGTAATTAAAAGGCTCCCGTAAGATAGAAAGGCTTTTTAATTAAGCAGTAAACTTTACATATGAGGCATTTTTTTTCTTGTCATTCTTGCTTGACACAGGTTTTAGACAGGAAGTATTTTTTTTTTGCTGTCAGCAAGGTTTTATGCATTTGAACGTTGTTCCCAGTCAGAAATTAGGATGGGAAAGTGAAATAAGTTGCAGCTAAGTCACTGAAACAGAATAGTTTAGGAATCTTCCTAAGGCCTTAGAGTGAGCCCATTCCGTCATCTGATGAACCAAGAGAATAGGATTGTTTTAGGGGAAAAGGTTGTAATGTGGAAACTCCTTGAAAAATTAAACATGGCCATAAACGGCATTAGAATATACTTTTATCTGTTTGAAGTTCCGAAAATGTGTTTTGTTTCTAAAAGAAAACAAACAAAAACAGCAAAAAGGATCTGCTACAAATTTCAAGGATTAATTTGCCAAATTGTACAAGTAGGAACATGGATATCAAGAAATGGTCAGGCTTTTGAAAACCCAAAATTTTTAGTCATTCAATTTAACATATTCTGAGAAAATACTGTGGGCCAATCACTGGGTGTGAACTATCGTGAGAGCTAAGACCAGGTCAGTTACCTGAGGCACTTACCTCCCAAACTTAACGCTGTGTGTGTGTGTGTGTGTGTGTGTGTGTGTGTGTGTGTGTGTGTTTAGAGTATGACATATGAACCCAAATCACTTTTTAAGCCTTAAAAGAATCAAGTGTTTAGAATATTTAGAAATCCTTCTGTGGAAACAAACTCTGTCTCAATAATGAGCTTAGGTTCCCCGTGTTATGCTTTCATGCCATTTGTAGGATTTTTATTCCTCTGATGGAATCCTGCACTGACCTCCCAGTTCTTGCTTGCACACTTGCCTGGTCTTGACATTTGGCATGCCAGAATCTTGCTGAATTGTGATCTTCCAGCTCCCTCACTATTTCAGGCCCACCTCTGTATCCACTCCTTGACTTTTTTCAATGAAAAGTCTTCTAGGCACAGGAAATGAGACTGGTATTACGTCAGATAGGAAACCAACGTACAATGTCATTTCAACAAATGTTGAGTTGCCTTCCACTGTCAAACACTCTGAACAGAAAATGGAAGTTCCACTTTTCCCACTCGTTAACCAAAGCCCAAGCCGGGGACTGTGTGGGATTCAGGTGACATCCTTTCCCTGTTGATTCATTTATCCTAAAAGTTTGCATCCCTTTGTAATAGAGCTAGGTGGCTTGGCTAGATTTTATTCCTTTTGAGAACATCCCCTCTCTATCCCATGCAATTGTGTGGGGCCTGGCCAGCAACACCATGTCCTTTGCCCTGGCTAATCGGGGCCCTTTCAGGCGACGTAACATCTTGGCAACAGGAGGGAGAGTGCATTTGTTGGTGAAGAAATGAAGCTCATATACTAAGAGGTGAGGCGAGTTGAGAAGTGGAGGGGACAGAGCCCCACTGGCTTCACTAGGGCGCCTGGTACAGCCCACCTGGAAATGGCTTTTTGCTTATTTACATTTCTTTTTCTTAAGCTCACTTAAGAGCTTGCCAAAGGAAAAATTCTGACAAAGGAAGTAATAAATACCATAACTTGGAAGTCCCAATGACAGGCCTTTCATAAAAGAACGTTTCTCGAAATTCTAATAGATAAACAAATTATCAAAGTGCTGATGACTTCTCCACTGAATTGTAACATAAGTGCAAAATTGTGCTCCTCTTCATCAGTTAGCTATCTCTGGGGAGGGTCCACATACCCTGCGAGGACTGGGGTGCAAGTCAGTTGGTATTTCTCAGTGAAGGTCATGGTAAACCAAGGGAGGTGGTATGGAGGGCTAAGATTTATTTTGTGTGGAACTCGAATGGAAAGCCTGAGTCAAAACATAAAGCACATTCTCAGTGGATTAAAAAATTATGAGTTAGTAATTTCACTTTTGGAAATAGCTTAACTGATGACCTCCTGAGAGAAAAAGAGTATTGCTCCATTACTGAATGTGGGCAAACAGGTGGCTGAAGGGCCTTTGGTTGGAGAATTAGCCAGGAAATTCAGGCAGTAGGTAGGAAACAATGGATTCTGTGTAAGAACCCATGATTTCTTTAAAATGCAGATGAGTAATAACGGAAGACGATGATATAAAGCCTTATATTTATTCCTACTTAAACAGGAGGCATCATTCCCTTAAGAGGATGGGGGCCTTTGTAGAATCCATACCTCTTCAAAATAAATCTTTCTGGGAAGAAAAAAGCAAGTCTATTTCAATTTGTCTATTTCAGTGCATCTACCAGGATTCAGCTGAGCTCACACATAGGCCACTTGTCAAGCAAACGATGCAGCCCATCCAGAAATCCAGATAAATCAGACCAAATCATGTCACTGGCTCTGGAAGTACTATCAGGTCTATAATCATAGCTATTAGTGATATCATACAATTTATTTCCAAAACAGATAAATCAGGGCAGATATGCCAAAGCTGCTGAAAGCTGAAAAGGCAAAAGAGTAGTAATGAAAAACATGGCCTGTTAGAAACAAGAATGGAGCAAGTTAGAGCTCACTGATCATCAGGGAGATGAAACTTCAGGAGATAATTTAAGTAATTCTAATGGTTAACATTTGCCTAAGAGTTTCGCTGCTGATTATTTTGATCCTTCCAATGGGTTAGTAAACTGCCAGAAAAGAAAAAAAAACACCACATTTTCTTCAGGAACAAATGTTTATCTCTCCTTTATATTTTATATTTAATATCACAGATCAAATGCACCCACAAGTGTACATATATGCAGCTATACGTGTATATACGTATATGTATATAGATGTATATATGTATACAGAGAGTGCCAAAAAATGTATACATATTTTGAAAAGGAAAAAACTGTATTAAAAATTGTAATAATCTATACCAATAACAAAGAATGAATACAAGTCATGTGTATACATTTGTTTGGCACCCCCGGTATACATATATGTGTATACACATATATGAACACATCTAGACATACACAAATACATACTTTCTTGCCTTCTAATGCAAAATATATCTAACACAGAGTGTTATCTTTGTGACTGGAAGTCAATAAATATTTGCTAAATAACAAATGCTTACTATTCAAGAGGCTGGGATTACAGTGGAGAGTGCAATGGACACAATTCCTAACAAGATGTTTCAATTTTTCACAGACAGTTGTTCACAATAACACTGTTTCCAATTTTAATTGCACACATTAGAATACCTGTGAGGTTTGTAGCTAGGCATGGTGGATTTACCTGGGCCTGAATTACAATTGCATGTTGGGTATTGTTAATTTCCTAGTTCTCTTTGTTGCTATTATAGCCATCAATGCACAGCTGGGCCCCCCAAAATAAGCTTCTGCACGGACTTTGAGACAACTATTTTTATTGTTCATAGCTTTGTTTATTTCTTTACTTCTTTGTGGGTCTATAGCAATGAAACTGTTAGACAAATAGTTTCTGAATGAACAAGGAATTAAATAAAGTTGGTAAATACACTTGAGTTAACAGAAAGAAGGTGATGTTTGGTAAGGAAAGTGAGAAACAGGTCTGTCTACTTTGACTTGGGGTGATTTTACAGGTATTACCACCCTTTTGTGAAAAAAGTATGAACTTTGACTTAGAAATTTTCATGAAGAAAGCAGAGAGCAAGATGAAGTAGGGGAACAAACTAAGGTATCTATTTCATTGCTTATGCATAAGGTGTGTTTTTTTGAAGACCCAACATTCATTCTTGCTTCATATATACAAAAGTATTATCTTCCTCATAGGTAGCTAATTAATAATATACAACCTAATTGAAATATTTTCTATACAACCAGCTAATATATGAAAATTATCTTTAAAAGAATGAATTATCTTTAAAAGAAATATAATGAATTTGTGGTTTCTATCCTTTAATTATTAAATTAACATAAAACATATAAATATATATATGCCTATGTGTATATTATAACACACACACACACACACACACACTACACACATACCAATGCACACTTGAATCAGAGTCTTCATTCTTCTATTAACCTAATATTTGGTATTATTGAACTGAGAATAATATACGACAGAACATATATTTTCCAAATATAAAATCTCTCAGTAGGCCTTAACACTGAAAAATTTAGGGCACCATTTGGCACGTTATAAGTCGAAGAATGGACCAAAATTACATTTTATGTCTTAGCTTAACTCGTGTATTAAAAGAAAACCCCTTTTTTAGAAGATTATAGTACACGTGGTATAAAGTTAAATTCCTTTGTTATCTCTGACCTTGCAGATCTCGCTGTGGCCAAATGTGACTAAGATTTCACATGGATGACTGCTCCATCCCCTTGTTCACTATGGTCCATGCACTGGACCTCTCATTTAGTCACTTTGTTTTGATTCATGAAGGGTATATAAAGCTGCTTAAATATGCATCGGAGTCCTTGCTTCAGTCTAATGGCCTCTGTTCACATATGCAATTCTCTGAATATTTTAAATGAATAATATATCAAAACAGATGGCAAAATTCTTTCCTCTGCAGCTCACCCAGAGTCGTCCTTGACCTTGATGTGAGTTTGGGTGACTGGGGCATGCTGAATCTGTCCCCACAGGCATTATGAGTACAGGAGTTGGAGTGGGTTTTGTGGCTGATATTTTTCTCCTCCCAAAGGGTATCAAATTAATCCCTAAGGCTGATAAATGTAGGCTTTTACTTATCAGATCATTTTAATAAAACCTCCCAAATAAATGTGAAACACATAGACATGGTTGGTTGTACCCAAGCTTCCAAATTTCTTCAGTGGTAAAAGAGTACACAGACTATTTGTGGTTTTCTTGGATCCTTAAGAAACTTTCCCATTAATTGTAATTCTTACATGTATCAGGATAAACCAGATGGTTAAATATCAAAGAGACTTTAAAGAATGGCCACATTACCACTTTTAGTGTGGAAAATAGGAAATGGAAGCCTCAATACTTTGTCTCTTAGAATTCTACTAATATGACAGTTGTTTTGCTCTGGAAGAGGCATTAACAGTGGTGTGCTTGGTGGAGTAGATGATAGAACTCCTCAAACCAGAAATATCTATATATCTATATATCTATCTATCTATCACTATCTGTCTGTCCATCATCTATTATTTATCTATTATATCTATCTATCTACTTACCTATATACCATCTATCAATCATCTATTTATCATCTATTTATCTATCTATCTATCTATCTATCTATCTATCTATCTATCTATCTATCTCTATCTATGGAAACATGCCCTACTATGGTACATGGTGTGTCACAATTCCCTACTTAGAATAGAACTTCCTTTAAGATAGAACATCTGTTGACGCTTTATGTGCGTGCGCATGTATGTGGATGTGTATATGTGAGTGAACAAGGAGGGCAGAAAAAAGGGCTCTCGATCTATGCAATGATAGCATGTAGTTTTATTTTTCAAAGTAGAAAAGATACTTTTTTTCAGAAATTTCTTTTCTAATTATCTTGATTTGGGTGTTTCAACTTTGTATTTCTTCATTTCAGTGGTCACTGGTTCATTTTATGAGTTTATATTTCAGTCATTCATGGAAAAATATTTGTTGGGTTATTTGATTTTCTTGGAAAGAGAAGTCCAAAGAAGATGAGTGGGGAGGGAGCAGTCCTGTAGTTCTACAGCAAAATGGATCATCATGCAGAGGGCTGTCCAAAACCTATCTAACCAAGTTTGAATTTGACAGACCTTGATCTGGTATGGACGCCACCCTCAGAATCCTTTCCTACAGGATGACACATTCAGCTCTGTAGCGATGACATGGGCGAGTTGTGAGGAACACTGTTGTACTTTTTTTTAAAAAATTTCCTTAACATACCCAGGTATAATGTGGGGCTAAAATCAGAAGTTTTTGAATTAAAATACTTGATTTGAATTCTGGCTCTACCACGTAAGAGTTGCGAGATTTGGGGCAATTTATGTATACTGAAGATAATAAGAACATCTGCATGGAGTTGTATGCATACTTATTACATAAAACAGGCACCATGTCTGCCACTTAGTAATTGATCAACATATGTAGCCAAAAAAGGTTATTATTACTTGCTCTTTCTGTACCTAAAGGTTTATGTATCAATCACAGTTCTTAGATGCATTGGTGCTGTAAACCTCAAATCCAGATTATTTAAGGGTTTGCTTATATGGGCTTCAAAAATTCTGTTTTATGCGTATGTGTGTTTGTGAACTACTCTTTGCTGACGGCTAACATGCTTCCTGGGATCTTCTGCCTCATCAGAAATGACTTTTATTTTGTGGAATTCAAAGAAAGCACATCACAACCTGATTCTCTGAAGACTAATTGCATTTGTTGGAGAATTATTAAACACTGAGAAGTATAATTCCTGATATTTAATACCCTACTCAAAAACGAAAGTTGAATTAAATCTAGGAAAAATGTCATTTATTTTTAAACGAGAGCATGAAGTGATAAAAATAGTCTTTCAATTAATGTTCATGCCCTTAGAGTCATACTTTGGAATTAATATAAATTAGTCCCCAGAAATCCATTTCAACAAGTCACTTGATAGGAGAAGAAAAATGATATAATCATATCCCCTGAGAAATAAATAACTTTTCTTCAAGATGCACTTGAGCTTCTGGACCAAACATGACTGGATCAAGAAACTTGGGTAGAAACAGAGGTAGGAAAAAAGAAAAATCAATGTTATTTTCAAGCAGGATGTCCCTCTTCTGATGAAACTTGCACAAATCCCAAAGTCCAACAGAGAAAAGTGGACAAGAAAAAAAGACAAGTGAGATTAAAATTATGTGATAGAATTTAGATGTCTTAGGGGATTAACAAGGAAACAACAAAGAGTACAGTCATTTCTGTATCTGTAAGAGGAAATCATTCAAAATGATTCTGGAATCAAAGAAAACAAAAGTTACTTCTAAAACCCATCACTAGGACAAAAAGAAGTTTAATTTGAGCCCAATGTGTATCGAACTTTGCTTCTAAAAATAAATTGGCCTAATAGAATATATGAATTCACTTTGGTATGAAAGTACCAGATTATTAGATTTACCGCTATTCATGCGTCTTTTACCAATTCTTTCAAAAATATTATTTAAGATTTCATCCACTTGATATCTTCACCTTTCTAAAAATTACGAAGTCTCTAAATGATATTTTTAGTATCAAGTTACATGGTGATTGAATCTATTTAAAAAAAAATCCATGAAGGAGTCATTCAACATTACAAGTTTGTTTCTAACTTGAAGGTAGAAGAAGCCAGAATTCCTATCTCTCTACTTGTACATTTGTTTTTGCCTCAAGCATAGAGAAACCAAATTATTCCCTTCTAAGGATTTTACTTTGCTATATTTTACAATTCATGTTTGTCTACGTGTTTTCTTTTGGTTTTTTAGCAGCCAGTGGGACATTTCCAGAATCCAAACTGTATTACTTTAAAGAGATGTATGTATGTTATTAAGAATCTTCCCATCATTAACAGGTGTTTTCCTTAATGGTCAGGCCACATGTAACAGGAGGAAGCCTATTAAGTGGCGGGCCAGGTGGTTCTGATTCTGACTGGGCCTGGAAATCAAGATCACATGCATCTGAGAATGGGGAGAGTCCTTCCCCACAGCCATGCACCGCTTAACAAGGGGGTGCGATCTGTGAAATGTGTTGTTAGGTGATTTTGTCATTGTGTGAAATTCACAGAGTGTGTGCTTACACAAATCCAGATGGTATAGCCTACTGCTTATAATTATATGTCTGTACTTTTATAGGACTGGAAGGCCAGCAGGTTTGTTTACACCAGCAATGCTACAAACACAAAATTGTAGTGTAAGCCCTGAGAGTGGCTTTTCCTTCTGTAATGTAAATGCCTTACTTAGACTTTGATTGCCGAGGCACCCACTTCAAAGGAGCATCCACCTCAATGAAGGCTCTGAAATAAACACATTGCTAGCCACACGGCTAGATAAAGAAGCAGGCCACTGAGGCTTATTTGTTGTAGAGATATCGGTGGATTTCCATTAACTGACCATTTGGGCTACTTGTGTTTTTTCTCTTCCTGTGCTTTAATTCCTGCTCATCTGTTTTAAATTCACCAATAGAGAGTGAGCCCGTGAAACCTGAGGCCCCACCCTCCACTCCAGTAAAAGCAAGACCTACAGCCTGGGCTTCTCTGCTCTGTGGCTTCTCTCACCTTTCCCGATCTCTCACACTCTCGGGCTCTCTACTGATGGTCTCGTGCTTGCTGGTGGGCCTTATGTGCTTCCGGGCCTGTAAGTAAGAAACGTCTTCTTCAAAGTTTCCTAATTGCTATCGCTGAGGGGTGTGCCTCGCCATTATAATTAGAACCACAAGAGTCGTCCAGTTGTAACATTGATTTAGAAAAGGGAGATGTGGGGGGGAGGTGCTCACCGGGGACCCATGTAAGTGCTCCCAGGACTTTCTAGCCCATACTGTTGCTATCTGTAGATCATGAGGGCACCAAACAGTAATGCTTTGCACTCCAATTTTAGGCCAAGCGATGGGAATTTGTCAGCTTTATCATCATCTTATGAGACCCCTGTCAGGTGGACCCTTGTTAACCAAAATGTCGGTTATTTGGCATGTTATTTGGAACGTGACCCTACAATCAGTAGAGTCAAAGGACAATGCGGAGGTGGGGTTAAGTTTAAGACACTGAGTCAGACCAAGGCGTCAGTTCAGAGGACTGATGCAGCACCTTCTCCTGAGACTTCACACAGTGATAAAAAGAAGTTCACGATTAGGGAGCTACCGAATGCAGAGTAAGTTCTTGAGGCTGTGAAGCTCCTCTTATGCTTGAGTGCAATAAAGGAGAATCACCTTGGAATCTTGTTACATGTGATAATCTCCAGGTTTTTACCTTGGAGACCATAATTCAAGAGGCAAGGATTAGAATCTGAGGATCTGTGTGTCTACAAAGGACACTCTCAGGTGCATCTAATGATGGGGAAGTTTGGTAAACTGTTTTGAGGGGTATGAAAATGGAGCTGATGAGGCACAATGCCATTCTCTTTTGTTTCTGTTACCAGTTACTTTTTTTTTTTCTTTCTGGGGCGTCAGTTGCTTAGAAGCTGTAAACACTTCATTGTACTTTCTTTGTACCTTTAGTGTTCCCTTTCCCTCTTAATTTTTCTTTCCTTACCTTAGTGCAGGAATCAGAAACTGTGGTCTCTGAGTCAAATCTGACCACACCTATTTATTTATATATTTTCAATGGCTGCTTCAGTGCTACATGGGAAGAGTTGAGCAGTTGCAATAGAGACCAACTGTTTATTATCTGGCATGCCTAAATATTTATTATCTGGCTCTTTATAGAAAAAGTTTGTCAAGCTCTAGTAAATTCCCAACAGAGGGCATCACTGAACCTACTTACAATATTCTAAGAAGTCTGAAAAGGGATCTAAAGAGGATGTCTTGATAGCAGTCAAGAGACTAAGATGGTTTCTTCTAAGTCCATGCATTAGATGGGGCAAAGTATTATCTGGCCATGTGTTAGGAGTGGAGCATTATATACCGGATTCTCAGGACAGAAGACTTCAGTCAGAGAGACGAATTCTTACCCTAAACCCTGCTGAGTGGGTAGCCAGCATTCAATTGTTCATTTAAGTCTAAAATTCTTTTATATAGTCTTCAGCCTCATAACAGATCCTCTGGTCTGCAGCAGTCAGCGCTTACACAGATAAGAATCAACCTGATAAGCATTAGAAAGGGATTATGAAAGCCAGCTTAATTAAAGAAACTTCAGTGGGATCATAAATAATCAGTGCAAGTTATTAACTTTTGACAATTGCTCATCCATACTGAGTTCAAATGACTTCTGGCCTGTAAAGTCCTTAATCTAATTCTGAGTGAATACAGTTCATAAGGGAACACACTCTTTGTAATGCACTGACTATAATCAACACATTTTTGGAGCTGACATTTCCCCAAATACACCTAAACATACTCTGCATTTTCTAATATTCATAAATTTGATCCCATTGTTTTTTCCAACTTAGACTGCAGTCTGATTTATAAAAATTGGATCAAATGTCACTTTATAAACTCTACCCTAGACCTCATTGCAATGACTTAAGTTCTCTTTATTCACTCAGTATGTTTTAATATTTGCAATTTTCATTGTGTATATTACCCACTCCATTCTAAGCTACAAATGGCCCTTAGGACCATACATAGCTTATTCTGCTCTGAATCCCCCGACATGCCTGTAAGAGTGCCCTGCATAGAATGATCAATATATCAGTTGAACTAATCGCAGTTTGCTCTCTTGTCTTGCAGTGTCTCTTTGATACGTCATTCATATATAGGTGTCTAAAAGAAAAGTTTTCTCAATAACAGGAACATACTGTGGGTTTGTTTTTTTTTTTTTTTTTTTTTGCTTGTATGCTTATTCTGAGAATTCAGCTCCTTTTCTAATTTTGTTAAGTTTTGCTTATTTTCAAAACACATTATCAGAAATTAAGAGTGGCCATATTGAAAAGAAGCACCAAACTGGTTGCTTTAATTTACTGGTTTGTCAGAGAGAGAGACCTGTTTTGTATTTTGCATATTTTTTTCCATATTAGTGCAACTTTTGCCCAATGTAGCTATAACATGGATTGCTACCTTTTTTTTTTTTTTTTTTAAGTAGAAATGTGGAATCCAGAGGGATAGTTTAGGTTTTACTAGTGAAAGGCATTTAGGAACATTCAGTGACCCACCAGAGATTTCCAGCATTCCATCTGAGAGGTTCTAGTAGGTTCAGTCTATGCCCCAAAGGATATTGGTAAATGTGGCAGATAATGGTTTGGGTAATTATATGTAACTCATTAGACATACTTTCTTTTTTTTTTTTTTTTTTAACTACAGAATTTACACTGACTACATCTAGATCAGATATATTATGGCAAGAATGCTCAACTATTCTTCAGCTCCAGTATTAGGTTTTTGTTTTTTTTCTTAGTGATTTCTATTGAAGAAGGGGATCTCTCTTGGCAATTTTCTGTATTTCCTTGGGGGAGGGGTGACACAGGTAAATTGAAACTGTTACCTAGTTCAGTGCATTTATTTTCAGAGTTCTTGCTGCAGTGGTATGCTGGGGCTTCTTTGCTGGACTCCTAGACTCCCACAAAGGTACTGTCACCTACATGTGTTGTTAAAATCCATGTTCTTTGTTGGGGGGATGGTGATAGAAAACTCCTATTCTGTTATCTTGCTGTTGTCACCCTTTGGGATATGCACTTTCAATAAGCATTCTCAAACGATGTTTAGGATAAAGCAAATCTGGGAAACTTGTAGCTGGCGAGAATGTTCTCAGTAATTTCTGAAATCAGTGCTAGTGCCTACAGAGACTTTTCACACAGCGAACAAATGGGCTGAAATGGAAGGGTTGGGTTTATGATATGACCAAGTGGATCAGACTCAGTTGACAAACAAGAGACTTTATGGATATTTGTTTGAAAACGATGGACAAAGGAAGAAGAAAGGCTTGAGTAAAGGAAGAAGGTGGGTCAGTTGGATTTCAATGGACTTATGCTTATTTATAAATGAATGTTGAAGACAAATGTGTGGGACAGAAATGTCCATGAAACTGAAGGGGGGTTGTAAATGGGAAGAGTTGCTAAGTCCTAGTATATTGTGTTCTCCAGATGGGCAGAATCAGCATAAGTCACTGCTCCCTTTCCCTCTGATAGGCCAATGAAAGTGTTATTTGTTTGCGTTTTTGTTTGATGTGCGCTGTTCTGATAACAGGTGTGTGTATGTGGAAAGGAGAAGCCAGAAGAGTGCTGGTTGTAGTGGCAAGACAGGGGAACGTTTTAAAATTTTTCAAGGGCCAGCCGAGTGGCGCGGCAGTTAAGCGCTGGCTTGGGAAGCCAGCATCCCCGGTTCGGTCCCACATATGAGGGCCAGTGACACTGCCCTCAAAAAAAAAAAAAAAAAAAAAGTTTTACAAAACCTTGCTCCTGTGAGGCAGCTTTGTGATGCAGCTGTGAGCCCTTCTCCCTCTGAGCTGTCGGTGGATCCTGTGCTGTCCAATGTGACCTCCGTTGTTACAATTGGAACACTATCTGTCTTTAGCATTACTGTGTGTCTTTCATGTCACATGACTGCGATGGCCCCAGGGAATGTGTGGCACTACAGTATGTGCAATCACAGCATCATTTCTATATATCCCAGTAGTATGAGGGCAGGTCTCAAACACCAGATTTGTGCAGTAGCACAAGTGTGAAGACATTTTGAAACATGTGACATGACTTTTGCTGGCAGTGAACACAGCTAAATGATATACAGCTCGCAGACTGCTCTTTTTTTCCTTTGTGGTGAAAAGGACTGCAAAATAAGATTTTAAGTATTTGCAGTCATCTAATAAAATGCTTCATGAGTATTTATGAGGTATTTCTTAACTGGATAAACTGTAATATTAATCAAAATCAAGACTGCTACTTGGAGTTCTTCCAAGAACCCAGCTCATAGACAAAGCTTTTCAGGTATTGCTCAATTCATTAATTCTCAGTTAAGTTGTTTATCCCACTCTTTGGGCATGTACAAGAATGCAGCTCTTTGACAGGAAGTCAGATGATCCCAATATGAATTGCTGTTTGTGGGTTTATTAGCTAAATCATGACTTAGGAATTGTTAATATTAAGTAAAATCTGTTCTAAGTGAATATGCATGAATGCAATTTCATTATGTTATGATTTTCCCTCTGTTCTATGATTGGGACCCTGTGGGAAGCAAATTCATACGTCAAAGTTAGTTCTTTGTACGGCCTCTTTCCTCCTCCTCCTCCCTGACCCCCGCACCAACTGGACCCCTCTCAGTTGAGGCACAGTGTTCTTTGAAAGTGACACAGAACACGGTGGAATTTAATGAGTTAGGGGCCTAGAAACACAAAGTCATCTTTATCTTAGAAGGATCATCTGTATTAAGCCCTAAAGAATCTCAGGAATGATCTCGGTTGCTTTTACTCTTGAAGTTTGTCGGATAATATGTAAGATGAGCTAATATTTCACAAGTGTTTTGAGATAAGAGTTCAATAATTCTTATTTTTGGAATTTTTATTTTGTCTTACTTTAATCCTAAGTTGTTTGTTTCAGCAAAGTTGGTTTTGAGTCTAATGGAAGCTCATAAAATTTACAATTTACCCTCGAATTTTATTTTATTCCACTCTAGAAGCAATATGAAAGCTCTTAAGGGTAGAGCAAAAAGTTAAAAGGCAAAGTTAAATAATATGACTTGCCATGATAAGAAGTCTCCTATTCCAAAAAGTTTAGTGACAATACTGAACTTTATCTGAGACCTGTTTTCCTGGAAAACAGCAACAATGGTTAAGAAAGATTCCCCATCCTGTCTGTGTTCCTGGAAATTGCTTACTGAAAAGAGCCACCCTTCCCCAAATGACTCACATAAAATTTGATGACAAATTCTCCTTTACTTATGCCAAGGCTAGATGGAGACCTTTCACATTCCGTTTTTGTCTCATAAATGATTAGCTGAACAATTGTCCCCACTTAAAACGCCCCCTGACCGGGCCGGCTGAGTGGCTCAGTTGGTTAAGAGCTCGCTCAAGAGTGCGAGCTGAGCTCTGAGCAACAGCTGTTCGAGGCCAGCCCGAGCTGAGTTGCCGTTGAGCTGCCAACAGGTGGCAGGATGGCTCAGCTAAAAAAAAAAAAAAAAAAAGCCCCCTGATCAATTGCCCAATCATTGCACCCACTCGTACTACAGTACTTCCTATATCCAGTTCTTACTAGTCTTGTCGCCTTTAAAGAACAATACCCAGGATTTGTTTTAATCAAGTTGGTAAGACACATAGCCATGGGAGTTACTGTCACTGAAAGAAGTTTTTTATGCTCAGGGATCCTTAGAAACAGGAAGCAGGACATGCCGTACAGGGCCTTACTGGGAAGCGTCAGGGTCAATCAGGAGGCAGAGGACGTGAGAGGAAAGCCTGGACGGGAGCCCTTATGGTGTTTCTGCAGGAAGGAATGGATGAGACAGGTAGCAGGCTTAGGACTGGCTTGTTTTGAATCATTTTAGCAGGCTCTGGGGCATAAAGGCTGTTCCTTGTTGTCCGCTACCTGTCCTTGGTGATTCAGGGAAGGAAATATCCATAGTAGCCCAGACTGTGAAAGTCCTTTGAGCCCCAATAAGGGAGGCAGCCAGAGTCTGGGCTCTAGATTGGTTGCATATGAAAGACATTCACTCTTTAGGGGGCAAGTTGTTTATTATGTCTAGAATTTGGCTAATCCTAGCAGGGCCATCCCTCCAAAGTCAGCGAGTCCCTAAAATAACAAAGCATTATTTTAAAAATGCACACTAAGAAGATAGGATTAATATTATTGTCTACTTTTCCCTTTCCTGCCTGACCTTTGAGACCCTTGCAGATATGGTCAGAGCATTCTTCCTACTGCTATCATCCCACTTCCATTACTGCAGTAATCTTTTTGAATACAGTCTCTCCTTACCTGTGTCCAGATGGGTGTTACTTTGATACCAGGAACACTGACCATTAGGTTCAGCTTAGTCACCTCAGCAGGTTGGAAGTGGTGGCAGTGGGCCAAATGCAGGCGGATATGGCCCGCGCTTTGTCATGGAAAGGTATCTTATTTTAACCAGCTTTTATCAGAGTCAGTGTATGAGTTTCCCATTGCTGCATAACAAATTATCATAAACTTTATGGCTTAAAACAACACAACTTTATTGTAATACAATTCTGGAGGTCAGACGTCCAAAATTTGTCTCACTGGCCTAAAGTCACGGCATCGGCAGGGCTGGTTCCTTCTGGATGTTCATGGGGAGACTGTTTCCTAACCTTTTCCAGTTTCTACAGGCTGCCAGCATTCCTTGGGTAGTCGCCCTCTTTCATCTTCAAAGCCAGCGATGGCCAGTTGTGTCTTTCTCACAATGGATCACTCTGACTCTTCTGCCCCTCTATTTTAAAGGACCCATGTGGTTACATCAGGCTCACCCAGGTAATCTGGGATAGTCTTTCCATTTTAAAGCCAGCTAATTAGCAACCTCAATTCTATCTACTACCAGGATTCCACGTCGCCAGCCATGTAATATAACATGTTCCCAGGTTCCAGGGCTTGGAGCTTGGACATCCTTGGGAGGCCCTTATTCTGCTTACACAGTCAGGCCCAAGTGTCCCTTGAAGAGCAGTCCCTTCAGCTCTCTCAAGGCCAGCCTTCCCACGGTAATGAAAAGGAACCTGAGATGTCCGTTCAAAATGAGTTTAGCATAAAGAACATCCAAAAGTCATTGCTTTAACAGAGAGAAATAACAGCGTGGCTCATCCTTCTTGGGAGTTAATGTCAGAAATGTAAGTTTGATTTTATTATTTATATAGGTCTATGTATTTATATAGTCCAAATAAATTAAAAAGAGGATCATTACTTGGGAACCTGATACTTTCCCAGGTCTCCTGCCTTGGGTTCAATGTTTGTTTCAATGTAATAGCAGTAGGCAACCTAATACAATTGGCAGACCAAGGGTTTCAGTATGAAACAGAAAATGGCAGACCTCATTCATTCTGTGTGAAATCAAACTTACTATTCCCACTAAACAAAGCGAACCAAAAGCAAACTTTCCATATCTGCACTACTCTTCCTCTTTTCTAGCCTCCCTGTATCGCTAGAAATATTGTTGATTTTTTTTGTTTGTTTGTTTTTTAATCATAGGAGCAATGGGAACCTATTATAGAGTTTTAAGCACATACATACAATTTGTATTTTTATGACCAAAACATTTAACATGGACCACAAGGCCCTGGATGGTCTTTCCTCTTTTATTACCACATTTACCGTGGCTTTCTTGCTCAAAAGTGACTTCGCTTTTCCATCTCTAAGTCTTTATGAGAGGTAATTCCTCTATAGAAAAACTCTTCCCCCATATGCATCCTTACCTCACAATGGCTTAGTAACTTTTTTCCAGATCAAAAGAGTAGGAACATCTTGCTGAGCTGCCTGGCCAGGTCCAGTTCTTCTGTTACATGCTCTTAAAAGTCAATATTTATTTTTTTCATGACAAATACTAGAATTTTAGTTGTATGTTTTGTTTGTTTTTTAAATTTATTCCAATGCCTGTCATCTGTACTAGACTGTGACATCCATTAAGGCTGGAATATTTTCTTCTGCCTTTCTCACCATTTGTGCCCCAGTGTCTCACACACTACTTGGGACAAAGTAGGCATTCAATAAATACCTGTTGAATAAAAATGAATGTTACTCAAAAATCACTAAAGTTTAAAAAGCTTGTATAAAATTCTAAAGTATAACTTATAAGGAGGTCAGTTCATGACGCTTGTACAACTATAAAATAAAAACCTATTGAAGATGTATGTAACATTAATTAATGGGAAACCAGGGAGATGCTAAAACTGGGTTCAAAGGTGAATTTGAAAGACAGAGCTCTAATCAGGAATACTGAAATGCATGTAACAATAGATGCCAAACTAGCCAAAATCCTTTTGGGCAATAAAATGTAATGTTTGGTGTCATCTTTTTTATAGATTGGAAAATAAATTTTATCTTTCCCAGACAAGATTCACTTTTATTGCTATGGCCAATAATTACTTGCATGATAGTCAGTTTACAACTTAACTCCTTCTCCTTTAGAGTATAGAGAAGTCCGTTGAAAGATAATTAGAGGTGCTTCCTGTAGGATGCAATAATTCCCAGAGGGTCCTACTGCTCTGAAGGGATACCCAGTCATCTTTCTTGCCCTGTTCCATGCATTTGATGCGTTTTCCTGGAAAATAAAAAGTCTGTTCACTTTTGTGGGAATTTAAAATTTTATCCTCATCTTTATCCTAGAAATACTATTTGGATAAAGCTGCTGTTAATCCTGTTAAGGTTTAATCTTTAGTTCTTAACTCTGAGAATCTGTTTTTTAATTCAACTGCCAAAAAGTATTTTGAATCCTTTTGCATCAGTGAAGAGTTAAGAGCATCCAGATAAATAATTTTGTCAGGAAGAAAATGATACGTAATTTACTCACATTTATCACTTGCGTGATAAATTTCTGTTTCTGGGGACAAGGCTGACACTATTGAAAGACGACCAAGTCCACATTTCATGCTTACATAAATGTTTCACCGAGTCTATTTAACTGATCAAGCAGGATACGGTCATATAAATCATCATAAAAATATTTTTTATGAAAATGAAAATAAAGGCCAGAGGGGTTAAGTCCCCAAAGCACATTTGCACAATGGAAAGGCATCATTCAAACCAGAACTAACACAGCTCAATTTCTCCAATTAATGGTTGTATGATCTTTAGCAAGTAATTTCTCTTCTCTACACCATAATACAAGACATGATATTCTCGTTGTTGAAGCCGCTGGATGTCCTTGAGTCCTTCCTGATGCTCTGGATTCCAAGGCCACACTCCTGTCAGAGTCTGAATCTAGTGCCTAAGATCCCACTAGTTAATGCCTGCAGGCAGACTTCCACTTGGTGGCTGTTTCTTTGGGGCACTTGTCAAGGACCAGGGCCCACTCCCCTACTGCCAGAGTGCTGGAGGGACCCACAGCACTGGTTTGTTTCTCAGTGTGGTGGTATCTGCCTGTTCCCTTTCTCCCTTCCTGTGTGGATTATCTTCTGTTTGCCCTGCAGATCCACTTTGCACCCCAGCCTACCCTGCTGTGTCCCCAAAGCCTGTTGTGCATGGCCAGCATCCAAGAACTCTGTTTTCTGGTTGGCAGCTCTGTTCACTCACTGGATATTTTGGCAGATTAGAGGATGGGTGGAAGGAGAATGAGGTTAAGGTATGTATTCCCTTGTTCCCCCCTTGCTGAGTTACTGGGGGTTGGCTGCATCACCGCTGAAGGCCACACTTCTCCCAGGAAGACCTTTCCAGGCCACTGCCTACTCTGGATTCATTTCAGCCATTTTTCTTTAACCTTTTCTTCCAGTTCTTGCAAGGCAGAAGTAGTCACTATATTCTCCTCCTTTCTGTAGCAGGTTGCCCTTCCCTTTCTTATTTAATCTTCTTCCACATCCCTTGGCAGTTTCTGTCAGAATGAGCCATTTTTCCCTCTCTGCCATCATTGTTATATAACACACTTTACTGGGTGGTAACAAGTCTGTTTGCTTTTAGGCGATTACCAAATGTAACACTTAACAACAAGAGCTTTACCATTTATTGAACTTTTACACTGGCTCTACCTTAGTGGCTTCATACATGAGGTTTCATTTAATTCTCAGAATAACCTGATCACAAAGATATACACAGAATCACCCTTTTCAGATAGGTAAACTGAGCGGAAGTCACTTGCTGAAGATTATACTTTTGTTGTTTTTTGAGGGCAGTGTCACTGGCCCTCATGTGGGATCCGAACCGCGGCCACTGGCTTATCAAGCCAGCTCTTAACCACTGCGCCACTCAGCCGGCCCTGAAGATTATACTTTTAAGAAGCAAGAGGATTTGTACTCATGTGCTTGACTCGGTGCCCCAGCTCTTAACCACTTTGTGTTATTAATAATAATATCTTATGGGGGAGCCAGATTTTTCCATACTAGGTAAAACCAGGAGATTAAACTTTCTTGCAAATACTATCAGAACAACATTCTTTGCATGGCATTAAGTTAGTGACAATTAAAGGAGAGTTTCGAATGTTTGCCAAACATAAACAAGGAACAAAATCCCCTTTCCCTATGAAGCTGCATGGAGTGCCTTCCATTAATTGCTTCTTCATCTTAGGAGAGAAAATATTACCAGGAGATCTTATCAAGAAGCCCCACAGACGGGGATCACCTTGAGCAGAGCCCTTGTTCTAAACAGTTTAAGACAACAGTTTCAACAGTGGTTGATGATTGCAGGGATAAATGAATCTACAAAGTGAGTGTTTAAAACTTGTGCGCTGGCTAACGGACTAGCAAACGAATATGATCACCGCTTCACCCCTTAGGCCAGTAGGGGAAAATTCATAATCTAACTCCTTGGATTTCCATAGCTTAATGTTATGATTTTAATGTTTTCAGGAATACGCTATTAACCCAGTGCTTTGTTTACTTATTTGTTTGTTTTTAGGAAACAGAATGCAGACTTACTAATCTGCTTTGCCACACTAAGATAGTATATTTATATTCTAAGTCTTGATGGAGAACAAATGCCCTTAGCATATGAGGAGAAAAAAAGGTAATCAGAGCGTAAGAAGGCAGTAGGAATAAAGAAATAAAAATGAATTAAACTAATCAAATGCTATAACTATTTTTTAACAAATATAAGCCTCTTAGTAGGTTATGTACCTTCCTGGGCTTCAGCATCTTCATCTTAAACAGGATTAAACTACATGTTGCCTTGCGTTCTTTTTAAGTTCAAATAATTTATCATTTTATGAACTACGCAACCTTTTCAATGACTTCTCACACACAGATACACCCACCTCCTCTCTCCTAGTCTAATGCCTGAGATGGGAGGTTAATACCTTACCTCTACCGCCTGAGACACCGTCCTGGGTCTCATCTGAGGAGATTCTGTTGAAATGAGAAGACAAGTATCTATTATTGCCCTCCTGAGCCCTCCATTTTATTTATTTACTTTTTAGGTTAACTGGTTTTTCTCACTTGTAAATCCAAACGAGACTGTAAATGGCAGATGCCAATCCTAGCCAATAGCTAACCTTCCCTTCCATTTCTTTCCAACTATCAATAGAAAGAAAAATCTAATCAGAGGAATGAACTAAATACATAATAATTTAAACTAACTAGCCAAATAGGAGGCATAAGGCATGTCGCTAATAATTTTCTAAAGCCACCAGAAACTGGGACCTATCTCTACTCCCATGCATGAGACTCCTGCACATGAAATCTCTGCACTATTTTAGTTGTGAGAAATACACATTCTTTTGTTTTGTGGGGGGTGGTTATTGTTCCTTTAGCTTTTGACAAACCTGTAAAAGCAGAAACTAACACACATGGTCTTCAGGACAGATAATTTGTCAAACACTAAGATTTATATGAAGGCATTTGGCTGTCTAAAAAAATACACACCTATAAAAGCTAGATTTTAGACAATCATTGCACTTGATGCTGACATTGTCCACAGGATTTTCACGTGGTGCAGGCAGCACCCCCTTTCCAGACAGCCTTCAAGTTGGTGGCATGTTGGTTTCTGCTATTACAAAGTCAAATGATTTGCTATTGCTTTTGCTTTGAACCTGAAGTAATGATACGGTGTCGGCAGAGATTATAACGAATGTGGATCCTAGCATTGCTCCAGGGTTTATTCTCAGATTAAGCCTTTTTCCCATGTAGCCAATGTGAGTTATTTTTAAAAACTAAATAAATTTGAAAGGATTCATGTTATCTTCTTGTTCCCAGTAAGACCAGAATTTTCAAGGTGCTCTGTTAAGATGAGAAAAAACCCTCAGACATAAGTAATCCTACTGGAAAGATTATATGGGATTTGGTCTAATCCTTATTTTTTTCCACATTTTTATCTTTGACTTTCATCAAACTAAATCAATGAATATGACTAGTATTGGGGATCTTCCTATCTTAATGGACTTTAAAAAACATCAGCTAAAGCTTGTTATATTTCTAATTTAGAATCCTAACTCCTCTTAATGAAATGTGTTCCTAAATTCTCATCAGATATTTACTTTGAAAGGATTTCTGTACCTTCAAAAATTCTCGAGCTAAAAATGAGAAGTATGTTTAAGTCTAATTCCTTAGGTTGAAATCTCCTTTAAAATATTTATTTACTTTGTAGTTATATTTTTTTCTTCTCCTTTGATATCATTATGTTTTGACATTTTGTAAATTCTCCTTTTGCCTCCCTGGGTTTAAAGCCTGAGTGGTTTTTAAATTTAGACTGCAAGGGAATGACTATAGTTATATTAATAGCTAAGTTTCACCAAATGCTTACTATATTATGTGCCTGACTCTTAGTTAAGCAGTTAATATATAACATACATACTCAGTACTTTTAATTTCTCCTGGAGGTGGGTATCCTTATTATCCTATTTCAAAGTGGGAACACTGAAGCTTTGGGATTTTCAGTTCCCCAAGGCTACACTACTAAATAAGTGGACAAGAGGGGATTTGAAACAGCTTCCTCTAGACTACTGTATTAGCCAGGAAACTTGCAGGAAATGGATAGTACAATCTAATCGGATAGTTTAAAAGAGAGTTTATGAAACTTATTTACAAAGAAGAGACAGCCTGTAGGGAAATCACTGGGTACAGTACAGCTCCCTGGGAATAGTAAGAACAAGGAGTCTTTTTTTTTCTGGACATCTGAAGGTACAGCAAGAAGAAGTGATGACTATAAATCTGAGAGAGCAAGTGGGGCCCCCAGCCAGGAGCAATTCTTGGGTCTAGCCTAGAGTGACCCCATGGGAGGGAGGCCATGATCTCCTGCTGGTACTTCCAGCCATATGAACCCAAAAGGAAGCCAAAGGGTCATTGATCTAGGTCATACTCACTCTAGGAACACAGAGCAGAGTAGAGAAAGTGATGGGCGTAAACCTGCTTAAGGAAGTTGTAGGTATCCAACAAACTAGCCCTTCCATGGTGGGATCTTTGGACCCCCTGCGTCAGGATTCTGGGAGTGCGTACAAAAGTTTTGATTGCTGAGTCTAAGGAACAATGCCTAAGAGTCAGCATGTTTACAAAAGGACCAAAGGAGTGTTCCTGTGATTCTATAGAACTTCTTAGAGAAGACTTGAAGGATGGACCAATAGCAATCACCTTTAGATTTCTAAAGAAGTATTATATAAAAAAGGCATCAGATTTGAATGCTCCAGTAAGAGATACCAAGGACTCATGAGTGAAACCTACAGGATGGCAGGTATCTGTGAAATACAAGGAAGAACTAGCTTGTAACCTGAGTTGTTGATCTGGGCTGCTCTTGTAATTGGAGGTGTTCACGCAGTAAATATTTGATGAGATAATAAATGTAAAATGCTTTAAAAATGTAAATTTAGGTAATGATAATGATGGCAACAACGATGAGGAGGACAGCCAAAATAGTTTATTTGCATTGAAAAACTGAACTGGGAAATTTTAAAGATGGTAATAGTGAACAAAGGGAACAATTATAATCAGGCTGTTTGGCACCTATAATGCATCCAGGTGTCATGCTAAGTTCTTCATTTTACCTTCTCTAATGTCATCCACAACCCTGCTACCTAAATGAGTAGACTCAATTGCAAGTGGGAAAAGAGAGGCTAAGAGAAATAATGTGGAAAGTAGTGAGAAACTTGGCATGTTGCTTCCAGAATCTAAATTCCCATCCCATATACTCTATGGCCTGTATATTGGGCAGATTAAATCCTGTAGGATGGCCAGAGGATGATGCCTGTTAAACAACAATAAAAATGCCTTCGAGATTGAAAGATGTTTTAAAAGAAAGGGTTTATTGAGCCATAGGCTAGCCAGAAAAAGGACCAGGTCCTGGCACACACGGTCTAAATCACCAGCCACAGGGCAAGATGGAGAAGGCAAACATGTCTGCTCTCCTGGGGCTGACATGGCTCTTTTATATGATGAGTTCATGGAGGAAAGGAGTAAATTGTTTGAAAGTTCACTGACTATAAATAAAGGGGACAGGAATAGGACAGTTCTGGGATAGATTACTTGTCTGTAAGGAAGGAGAATTGATCCCTTTTGGATTGGTTGTGGGCAATCGCCCAGAATGTCCCTATGTAAGCAAGAGGCAGTGGCTCGTGGTGGCCAGCTGTTCTTTCTAAATAGATACCTAGAAGTTGATTCAAAATTTTAATGTACATTCAAGGGTGTGAGCAGGCATTTGTTGGTTTTGGTCAATGGTTCTGCTAACTTCTGATTTCTTCATCCTACCCTCCAGATCACTGTAATTTAAGACATCTCAGATTTTCCCCCTCATCATGCCCATTACTGCAGATTCTAGTTCCAAGGCAGACATTTGATACTTGAATATAGAACAGGTAGCCAGCCATGAATTGATACCACTGGTTTATACCTGGAATAAAACCCAACCTTGTTCAGAGTCAAGAAATAAACAAATAGAACCCATCAACTTATTGTTCAGCTAAATAACTCTTTCACAGGCTGGAATAAGATGAAGATGTCTCAAGAAGGCTCTGGATCATTATTTTTGATAACGCATAATTCTGAAGTGTTGAGTGGAGTTTTCAAAAACCTTTCCTGAGACTTTGGAAGTGTTGGGAGTCATTCCTGTTCTTCAATTTAGTTGTCAAACAATTCTCTTAGCACTAATGTTTGGACATTCTTATTATATTTCTTCTCTACAAGGAGTCAAGTCAGTAGTCCCTACGATGAGTTCAGATCTCTGTAGAAATCAGGAGCTGAGAATTTCTGCTTTGCTCATTTCAACACGATCACTGGAGAGTCATTCATTTGTATAATAAAAGCAACTTGAGAGGAAAATGGTCACAGTATTTCAAGGGCAAGCTCATTTTTGCCTTGTGCTAGGCTATGGCAGGGATGAAGGGCTTTTAAATTGTGACAACTGCCTGCCTTCTGCAGTAGCTGTCCTCATCATTAGCACCTTCAGATGCTCCTTGGGGTGCAAACTGGAAGGCAGCTGTAAGAAGTTTCACAAATTCACTTGAATATTGGAGATTCAATTAGACACGTTGCTTTGCCTTTGTTTGCATAGCTGTCGAAGTGTGTGCTTTGTGAAGGGAATTTGGCTATTAATGTAAGAATGAGAGGGAAGAAAAAACCCATGTGATACTTCATGACTCTTCACACCCATGGATTTATCATCCAGCCTATTTCTTTTAAGGGAGAATTCCTCACATATAAATAACCGTCCTGATTTATAGCTTCGGGGAGCAGATTCAGCTTCTTGTACTTTTCTCTTGATTGTCCATTATTGGACTCACATTCTCTAGAACTTTGCAGCATTCATCTATCCAGCTATCACCTTGGCATATGATTTATATTTGCTTTTCAAATTTTTGTAAATATCTTATCTCCTCTCTTCAGAAGCAAACTCTAGCAAGGTAGGCACTGTTAATCTTGTTTATATATTTGATATTTCCTAGCATAATGCTAAGCATTGAGTAGAACTCAAAATGTGTACTCCAAATGTTGGTGTCAGCTAAAGCGGGTCAGAATGTTAACACTCAGAAGTACAGAGCTGTGCTGGAGTAGCTGGATCCTGGGGCTTGTTTGTGCTCTTCCTATTTATTGTCATCCAAGAAGGTCATGACCAGAGCAGAGCTTAGTGACTTAAAGAATCATGACAATACTAGAGGAGAACATGGATCTTGTGGAATAGACCTTGATCTTTTCCAAGAAGGGGAATGAAGAGTTTGAATTTGACCTTTGCGGAATTCAAACTGTGAAATCTGGATCCAGCTTCACCTACATCATAACATCTAATACCCCCCAGTGCGATTAAAACCAAAACTCTCTGTGCTACAGCTCCACATTCACCCACTCTTAAAAGTATAGCGGCCTGACCACTGCACGGTACATCTGAAGCTGCCGTTGAATAATATTGTATGTCATATATATATATATATATATATATATATATATATATATTCATATTCATGGGATGTGGAGTACAGTGTGGGGATATATATATATATATATATATATATATAGTCATGGGATGTGGAGTACAGTGTGGGGAGTGGAGTCAATGGAATTGTAATAGATATGTATGATATGGGTGGAGAGTGAGGCAGTGGATTGGGGGAGGGAGGTTGTCACTTTGTGAGGGGTGAAAAGTGTATTGCATTGTTTTGTACACCTGAAACTGATAAAAAAGAAAATATATCTTGAATATAACCTTTGAAGATGAACTTCTGTAGCCTTTAGAAAAAGCAAAATCAGTGTTAGCTAAATTCTTTATTCTCTTATATGATTATCACCAGTCCCCAAATTATTTATATACTTCCTTGGGTGGAAAAACCTTTTTGAATGAATGTATTCCTTGGATTCCCTTTGAGATCCATCATGGTGGTGGACATATGGTGGACAAAAATACTCTCTTACTTGACCTAATTCTTACACGGTGGAGGGGAATGTTTACTAGGTTTTTCCAGGAAGGGAGCAGTCTCTCTCTTCACATTCTTTGTTCTCTCAGTGATATTTTCACTGAGGGAAGAGTGTTCTAGGAAGACTAGCATTAAGGTCCCAAAGTGATCAACTTCCCCAAAAGTTTAGTGTTCATATAACTGGGCAATGGTTTAGAATTGGGAAAGAAATTTAAACTAAAAAAAAAAAAGTTTATTGAATCAAGCTAGGAAAGGGTGAATGACAGAATCACAATTGTTTCCCTCAAGGCTTTGTAAATGAGGTATTTGGCCTTTGAGACTTGTAGCTGCTCAGAAAGTATTTGTTAAATGAATGAATGAATGGATGAATAAGCTAGGTGCTGTGAATATAAGGCACTTATAGAGATTGATACAATTATTGTCTTCAAGTTATTTAGAATGAGGCAGTCCTTTAGCCTCTATGTTATATATGAACTTTTTTTCACATGACAAAGATTCTAGGCCCTCAAAGTTCTTGTCAACCTCCACTATACAGTCTCTAGATATCTCTGGAAGCCTATATTATTATTATTGTCAGTTTCTAACTTCTCAAACTCTATATACAGAAACACTGGAATTGAGTAAAATTATAACCTCTTTCCAAAGAGTTCCATAATGACCTGAGGTATATACAAAATGATTTATCCAACTGAGTCTCTATGGAAACATATCACATCTCCTAAGATATTTTTAAAATTTTTAAGGAAGAGGAATAAGTTGTGAATCCCAAAGTAGCAACATACAGTAATTGAAGGCAATGCAATGGGTTTGCAGCAGCTGTAAATTGTGTTTTAGGGATCCCAGTGGAGCAAGTAGAAAATGAAGAGGAAAAGTTAGTGTTAAAAATACGGGGGAAATAAAATAAAAAGGCAGGTGTGATGTGTCCACTTTCAGTTTTGGCGCATTGAAAATGGGCAAAATTATTGTGGATATAAAAAAGGTAAAAAATGTCCTGTCAAATCCTAACTGTAAAGTTACAATAAAATAAATTCAGAAATAGACATTGGGAGAAATATGACTGTGAAAGGGATTGAAGTTACTCCTGATCAAATCCTGGATGGCCTTTCTGATGGGGAAAAAAATAATTGGCTTTATTTGGAGGATCAAAGTAATTCCAACTAGATAATTATTTCACTGAGATAAAAGTCTTTGGAGATTACATTCTGAGATGAGTAAAGAATTCATGATGATGTAATAGATTTTTGAATATTAATTGTATATACATACTCATGCAGCCCATTGATTGTGTTAGTGAAGCTGTGTGATTCATCGAGGTAAGATGCCAATATGAGTTAATGCTGTTATAATACTTTACCTCTATTATTTAAAGTTTTCTCCTCTAAATTATACTAACTTCATGGCTGTTTTCCTTTGAAGAATGAAACATTGCCAAGAGGAGCCAACATATTCAAGTTAGAGTTAGAGACTGGAACTTTTGTTATATAAGTTTAATAATATAGTCTTCATTTTACCACTGGCTCATGAAGAATTTCAGTGTCCCATTTGGGGAACTTAATTATCCCCTCTGGTGTTTTTCCATATTCTATGCTAAATATTATGCCATGGTGTTATATCATTGAGTGGAACTACTAGGCAATAAAAAGAAAAAGTACTGTAAGCCTTTCAGAATTGTAATTTCCAAAGGAAAAAGACTTTAATAATAAAAGCATCTAACTGAAGATACTTGATATTAGGCTGGAGGCAAGAAATGGAAGGGTGGCTTCATGAACCTTAAATTTTCCAGTGTGACTTATATGCAACATCATTGTGCCTAAGTAAATCCTTCTCTCACAAGCTATTTTTATTGGTTAAGGAAAGGTTATTATCTGGAAAGAGCACATTGAAACGTTCGTTTCTGTCTCTAGCTTAGTAATTTCACTTTGGGGTAACCAATTAAAAAATGTGTAAGGTTATATAATTGTTACATCAGTAACTATGTCCACAAATAATTGTGTTCAGATATGTCCTGAAATACTGAGTCAGGTACATTAAAAACATCAAGGAGAATGGAGTTGGATAATTTTCTTCAGCCATAGGAAAGTTCCCTGCTGCAGAAAAGTTCTTCTGATTTGTAATAATCAGGAAGAAAGAAAAGATTCCCACTTTGACCTAGCCAGACTTGGATGGAGGAGGCAGTGGGTGGGAATTAATCACCACCACAGTTCCAGAAAAGAGGAATGAGGCAGAGGAAAGAGAAAGAAGATGGAGAGTGTTTGGGAAAGCAGCAGTGTCACAGGGTGTCTTGAAGTCTTGACAGATGGTACTGAGATGGTTTCTGTGATCTTTCATTTATCCACATAGTTTTAACTGCTGAAGCCAGGGAAGGGGTGGGCTAGCTTTAGTATTCACACCAGAGATCGTGCCCCTTTTGTGCCATTTTTGTGTGCATGGAGAAATTCGGCATGAAAACCCCAAAAGGAGAGGATCAAAACTGTCATTAAAAGTTTGATCCTCCTTTTTAGAGCATGGATTATGGCAGGTCAAGGACTAGAGTGAGGTAAAGAGAAACCCAGGGTACAAACTGAAAGAGGCATAACCCATTCTCAGTTATGCAAGTGCAGGGTTGGCATCTGTACCAATCTGATAGCAATGCCTTTTGAAATCCCGGTTGTCTCTTTTCCATCATCCTAAACTTGACCTTGGATTGTGGAGTCAGGCTATTTTATTATTGCTTATTAATAAGCTTTTGACTTTGGGAAAGTTATGTTACACTGTGTTAGATCCAGAAGGATAGCAACCTGGGATCCTGTGGCAGGAGAGATGAGCAGCACATTTTTCATGGTTGTCATAGTATTGATTATTATAAGCCATGGGGCGTCTTCTTCCTTAGATTACATGGATTGAACGATGCCTGTCAAAATCAAAATTCTTTTTGTTTTTATCTGATCTTTAATTTTCAATCAGAGTCCCAAAGGAAGAGAGTCAGAGTCTTAGGTTTAGGTAGTTGCCAAGGAAACCTGTGTGTGTGTTCTGGGAAGATAATGATGGGGTAGGTGAGCCCTGTAGGTGCAGGGGGAAGGTACTATAGATTGAGGCTAAGAGTGGTATTTCTGGACTAAGCCTGTCTCTATTCACATGCCACCTCTGCCAGCTGGACAGATAATTGAATCTCTAAATCCTAATATTCTTATTTACAAAATGGAGATACTAATCTTCATAACAATGTATTGAGAGAGAATGTTTTTGAAATGTGTTTAGAATGGTATGTTGGTACAGTGAAAATGCCAGAAATGGTTGAGTACCTATCTGTTCTAGGCCAAATCTTGGGCTAGGAGTAAATAGGAAATACACCCATTTTAGGGATCTCACAACCCAGGAGAAGAAAGAGTGGGAAGTGGGTATAGAGATAAGCAAATGGAATTGAGAAATGTTTTAGAGGTAAAACCTACAGAGTTGAGGAATTGATTGGATGCTCAAGTTGTAGGAGGAAAACATGTGAAGGAGAGCTCCCTGTGTCTGGCATGAGCAACCGGATGTATGATGGGGATGCTTAATGAAATAGAGAACACTGGGCAAGGTAATTTTTTGGAAGTATAATGAGTCCTGTTAGATATTTGCCACTCTAAAGAAATAGGAACTGGGTTTCATTTGAGATACCAACCTTTGCCTACTCATCTCCATCTTCCCTGGAATGAATGCTCTTCTCCTCAAACCAGGACAACAGTGCAAGCCTTTTCCTCCAATTAAACCTTTTATATTCCTTTTCTTGTTTCTGCTCTCATTGGTCCATCCATCAGAAGTGCCATCTAACTACCTTCTAACTATCCTTCCGGACTCTACTGACTTATAATAAGACATCTCTTACATCACCAGGTCACTATTATTTAAAAAATTTTTTTTTTTGAGGGCAGTGACACTGGCCCTCATATGTGGGACCCGAACCGGGCCACTGGCTTACCAGGTTACTATTATACTTATTTTTTAAAATTAATTAATTAATTTATTTTTAATTAGCTTCAGGTGTACAACAAAGTGCAATAGTTATACCTTTTATCCCTCAAAGTGACAACCCCCCTCCCCCAATTCTCCCCTCCCACTCCTCCCCCCCATATCATACTACCTATTACATTTCCTCTGACTCCCTTCCACCGTATAATCCACATCCTGTGACTATATATTCAATTACAGTTGACATACAATATTATACAACATCAATTTCAGGTGTACAGTGCAGTGATCAAGCCTCTACTCCATCCATGAAGTGGTCTCCCTAACAAAACATGTGACCATCTGACACCCCACAAAATTTTAACAACATTATATTCCCCGAACTGTCTTTCATATCCCTGTGACAATACTGTAGTGACCTATTTATGCTGTCTAATCCCTTTCCCTTCTCCCTCATCTCCAACCCCCTACTATCATACTTTTCTATAGGTCTATAGGATGTAGCAAAAATAGCATGGACTCAACTTTAGGGTTTTCTACTTACAAGGTTGAATCAGCTTGGAAAAGTTGCTTAAACTTTCAGGGCTGGTTTTCTCATTCACAAAGTTAGCAAGGTTCCCACAAGGGATTAAACATCAGATGAAAAACTGCATACTTTCCTTAAAGTGACTGATTATGATGCTGACAGCAGGTCAATACTCAATACTTGCCCATAGAATTGAAATTAGTGACCTTTTCTTCCAAGCAGAATCTAAGTTATTTTATGGGGTTGATATAGTGCCTCCCTTGTAGAGTTGGTGTGTGGATTAAAGACAATAACATATGTAAATCACCTATCACCTGCCTGCCACATAATAGGCTCTTAGAAGCTGCTAGCTCTTAGTATTCTTCTTGGGCAACACTTAGTTCTTCTAAGTGCCTGACAACTAGTGAATATTCGAGAACCATTCATTGATTTAATTTCTTCTACCTCCAGTTTTTCCTAAGTTACAATCAAATGTAAAAGACCCTGACAGAGTCTGATTCTAGGAGCCATTTTGATGGAATAAGTGCCCTGTATTTGTTGAGAGATTTCCATTCTTATTTGAAGTCTACATTTCACAGGGACTAGGTGCTTTTCCTACGATAGGTACACAGAGTGGCTGGCAGGTCTGATGTTTCTTTATGTCGGTTCTAGAAGCTTTGAGACATACAACCAGTTTCTCCTAGTCAAGTAAGTGTAAACAAAGACTGTTTTTATTGCTCTCTCTGCCCTGGAAGTAAAATCTTACAAAATACTGGAGGGGAAGTATATGCTTTTCATTTTTCCTACTTTTGATTTAGTATAGAAGACAGTCTTATAAGTAAGAATCAGAATTGTGATATTTTCAAGAGCAATGTTGAACTCTTTCCCTCAAGTGCACTGAGTGTAGGGCAGAGCCCTAAGGTGACATGGCAGATGTCCTAGCTGTGGAACCTGAGGAAAGGATGGAACATAGGCCTGTGCTTAGCATTCTGTTTGTCTACAGATCTAGAACATATGTGAGAGAGTCCATGAGCCTTTCCCCATCTTTAGTTATAAGGAATATCTTGAAAATTGTATTACTACATTAAGTGCAGAATGGAGAAGAATTTTATATTTATTTGCATAAGATGTTGAGATTTTAAGTAAATTTTGATACATTACTATTATATCCTATGTGCTGATAAACATGAGGTATTTTATTATTTAAAATAATTTTCCTGTATGTATGTGTAGTTCATGGAAACTCATGAAATGACACGTGTATGTGCTCACTTGTTCAGCATATAATGGAAATTCTGTAATGTTCCAAATTCAGTACCAAAGAAAGTAATTTCTCTTGATTCTTCAAATAACCCTGAATTGAATGCTCAGAAAATAATCGTCTTATGGAACCTTAGTGTTGGTTGAAACATCAGAGGCTATTTAGTGCAGTCTTGACCCATTGTGCTAACCTCCACCATAGCAACCATGTTTACTGTCAATCTAGACTTTCCTTAAATATATTTTAATTAAGATTTTTATTTTGAATAAACGTGGAATTACATGCAGTTGTAAAAGATAAAACAGAGATCTCATGTATCCTTTGCCCGGTTTCCCTTTCATATTATAACCAGGATGCTGATACATAATCAAAGATATAGAACATTCCGTCAGCACAAGGATCCCTCCGCTGCCCTTTTATAGTTTCCCTCCTACCCTCACCCTCTTCTTAACCTCTTAAACCACTAATCTATTCTCTGTTTCTATAATTTTGCCATTACAAGAATGCTACAAGGTTTTGGGGTTGACTTTTTTTCCACTTAAAGTAATTTTGTGGAAGATCACCCAGGTTATTAAGTGCATCAATAGTTTATTCCTTTTTTATTGCTGGATTATTCCGTGGTCTGGATGTAGAGTACAGGCGGTTTAACCATTCACCTGTTGAAGGATATCTGGGTTGTTTTCTGTTTTAGGCTATTACAGATAACACTACTGTGAACATGTGTACAGGTATTTATGAAAACATAAGTTCTCAGTTCTCTGGGATAAATGGCCGGGAGTGCAATTGTGTGATCTTAGTGGTAGTTGCACGTTCAGTTTTTAGATATTGCCAAACTATTTTCAAGAGTGGCTGTACCATTTTACATTCACACCAGCATGGTGTAAGTGATACACTTTCTTCACAGTTTTGCATTATTTTGTTGTCATTGTTTTTTATTTTTGGCATTCTGATCAGTGTACAGTGATCTCAATGTGATTTTAATTTGTATTTCATATTAGAAGTATGTTTGACTTCCAATTATTTGAGAAGTTTTCTGTTGTCTTTCTGTTACTGGTTTCTATTATAGTTTGATTCCAATTTTGTCAAGGAACACATTTTGTATGATTTCAGTTATTTAGAATTTGTTGAGGTTTGTTTTGCGATCCAGTTATGATCTACTGTGATATACAGAGGGTGCCAAAAAATGTATACACATTTTAAGAAAGGAAAAACCTGTATTAAAATTGTAGTACTCAATACACACTGATAACAAAAAATGAATACAAGTCATGTGTATACATTTTTTTGGCACCGCTGGTATATTCCATGTGCACTTAAAAAGAATGTGTATTCTGTAGTTGTTAATTGGACTGTGCTATATATATATATATATATATATATATATATATATATATATATATATATACATTTCTTAGATCCTATTGGTGGATGCTGTCATTAAATTCTTCTGTATCACTGGTGATTTTGTATGTGATTGTTTACCAATTGAGAGATGTTTCTAACTATAATTGTGAATTTATTCTCTTCTTCCTTTCAATTTTATCAGTTTTTGCTTTACCTATTTTGCAGCTCCTTTGCTTGAGACATGCACATTGAGGATTTTTATGTCATCTTGGTAGATTGACTCTTTTATCCTTTATAATATCCCCTTCTAGCTCTAATAATTTTCTTTGCTCTGAAGTCTATTTTATCTGATATTAACTTAACCACTCTTTTCATTCATAAATGTTTGCATGATATATCTTTTTATAATGTTTTTGTTTTCAGCATGCTATATAGTTATATTTGAGGTGATTTTTTTTTGTAGACAGTATGTAGTTGGGTCATTTTTTAAGTCTGCTCTACCAATATTGGTATATTTAGACTATTTACATTTAATGTAGTTATTGACATGTTAGAGCTTAAGTCGACTATTCTGTTGGCACTTTTTGTTTTTTGGTCTGCACCCTCTAGTGTTTGCTAGTTGTTGACTTCTTAAGCTCCAAGTCCTAGAATATATGAGGGAAAAACAAAACCCAGGAAACTCACCACTGTGTTGTCCTTGGGTTATGAAGCCTGTCTTCTTATTTCTACATCTCTTAATCATATGTTTATTCAGATATAATGTTCAGGATTTTAGCTATACCTAGCAGGAGGAATAGAGAAAAATACATCTATTCCATTTTGTTGGAAGTGAAGTAAATATTTTAAAAGAGAGTAAACTCTGTGCTTCACCAAATATTTCATTTCATTTTTAATGTTTCTGATTCCATAGAAGTATTATTTACAATTGGGTGAAATATTTCATCTGCCTGCCAATGACTCATGTTAGTTCTGTCTCCTGTCTTTCTACATTGATCAAAACCCAGACCAGATCCCGCCACACACACACATTTAAACCTTTCTCCAGTTGCTGAAAATATATATAGCAAAGTTCTTTCAGTAGGAACAGATTCACATTTATAATAAAATTTAATCTCTTCTAAGTGTTAAACTATTTATCTTGGTTTTATTTATGCCCAATTCCTAATGAATCCAGGCTCATATTTCTGGAACCAAGCTACATTGTTTTTTTGTGTGTTTGATTTTGTTCTACTATGTGCTAGCCCCCAGAACCCTCAGCAACTCATCTGGAAGGTGTTTTCTTTATTCATTTAACAGATTTCTGTTAGATATTCAAGTAGAGATATCAAGTAGGCAGATGGATCTACAAATAGAGAGTTCAAGTGAGAAGACAGGAAAGGAGTTATAAATTTTAAAGTTTTCAGAGCTTACATAGTATTTTTAGTCATGGCCGAGTATGAAATTATAGAGCAAATGGGGGTAGAGACATTAGTTAGAAGGACTCAGGAGTGGTTAATATTGACTAAGCAATGGAGAAACTGGCGTGATTAAGAGAGACAGTCTCTGCTCTGATACTGCTTACAGTCTGAAAGTAAGGAGAAGAATAAATCTCATTTATTCTGATTAAGGAGTTTTTATACTATAAAGGTCTAAGTCTAAATATTATTTTGCATGGCAAAAATAGTAAGTTCTGCTCTAAGGTTTTGTAAGAGACATAAGACTATACACATACCTATTTTTGAGGTCTCTTTAATTGTTCTATTCTCATGGCCTGTACTATCCTCCTCCTGTCTTCTTCACCCCCCTCATTTTAGTCTAATTCCTGCTCATCCTTATAACTCAGCTCTAACATTGCCCTTCCTTAAATTCTTCACAATGATCACTAGTACCCTTTCTAATACTCTAATACCCTTTCTAATATCCATTACCCTACAATTATAACTAATGAGAATAACCTAATGCAGAATAACCTAACATAGCTTCTTTACTGCAGACTAGACCTAATATTTGTTATATTTCTTGTCTGCTATTCATTCTAGACTCCTCTCTCCCTTGGGTAGCACTGGTGCTGGTCTAGGTAGCTTGTCCAGTATAGTAAGACCCATAAGAAATATGAGCTCATGGTTACACTTATCAGCCTGTGGGATGCTTTTGCATCCCTCATCTTGTGCAATAAATGTATAAACTGAGGACCAGAGAGAGAGTGTTTTAATTGTCCACCATCAGAAATTATTGGGTTCTTAGAAAGTAGAGCTTAAGATGAGAATTCTTATGAAAGAGATTTATTAAAAGAGTGTTCTCAAGAGAAGAGGGGTAAGAAAAGAATATGGAAGGTAAGGAAAACAGGTTATGGCATGGAAAGAAAGTTAAGCAAGGATGGAAACTTGACGGGGAATAATTTAAACCTTTTCCCATCAGAAGATCTGGACTATTCATTGTTCCACAGAGTTAGTCCCACTTTGAGGCAAAGGATGTTAACAGTTTTGCCCCCTTATTTGTGAGTTATTGGTAGCTGGCTGGCCCCTGTAAGGATTGTCATCTGGGAAATGAAGTTCCCATTCATTGAAGGAATAGTCTTTGGAGTAGGGGGCATTTTTTGACAGCCAGTATCTATAGCCTCTAGGGGATGGGTGCCCTGGCCCAGTGAAGTATATTTGGCAAGGAACCAGAAACATCTACTACAGAACAAGCCCTTGAATTGACCAGATCTGCTTGCTTCTCACATTAAATTCCGTCCATTCATGCATAGCTACTCTAGGATTCTTATTGCTCCCATTTCTGGGAAAATTTAAGAGGGAGATCATTGATATAAGCTAAATTCCCCACTACGAACTCCACCAGGTTGTATGGACCAAGCTATTGGGCTTCTTTACTGAAGACTAGACCTAATATAGAGCTATTTCTTGTTGCTGGAGTGTCTCAAACTTAGCATCCTTCAATGTCTCCCAATAAACTCATTAAAATAGTATTCCCAAGTGTGGAGTATCTTTAATAACTGAAGAGGCCCACCAATTGTACTTTCCTCTTAGTGATTCATGGTGCAAAGTACAATACTGTACTCTTTATAGGGAATGTCCCAGGATGCTCCTGAAATCTGGGCTCCTAAGAACTTCACCAATGTAATTGGCTCCTAAACCTTTGTAGGTTCTCCCAACTGCTGGGGGGGCGGGCATGTCACGTGTCTGACCAAGGCATGCAGCATACTGACCACTTATTACCCCTCAGTTACAATAAGCATGATGTCACCAAAACAGTGGGCCAGTGTCCTATTCTGTGGTTCTCTATCAGCATTGTTCAATAGAAATATAGTACAAGGCACAGATACAATTTAAAATGGCCTGGTAACCGTATTTCCAAAAAGAAAATGTGTGACATTAATTTTAGTAATATAATTTAGCCTAATCTGTCCCAAATATGATCATTTTAACATGATATTAATAGAAAAATTTATAACAGAGGGCGTAATTGATGCTTCTTTTTCCCTTGACCTGGGTTTAGAAAGTGAACTTGGGCTGAGATTGGACAGCCTGCCCCTATCACTTCTGTGCAGGAATGTCAAAATAGAATATATGAGTACACGGCCAGTTACTTTCTCTCAAGGAAAGAAGCTGATGAAGGATGGAGAATCCATGTTACATAGGTTCCCAGAGGCTAGCTATAATTTCGCCAGTTTCATTTTATCTTAAGAAAGCACAGCCAAAAGCAGAAAAGCAAGCATGGCATTATTATAGGAATAATCTAGAATCTGTTTAACTTAATAAGTAAATTGTTGGCCAATTTTAACATTTTTTGCATTCGCAACTAACTGGTTAGTTCCTCCAAAGTCGTAAATGCATCATTTACAGCTCTGTGCTGTAAATGACATTAAAAATGATCTATTCTGATAGCCTCATTTACCTCGTGACCTCCCAGGAAAGCCTTGTAAATCTCTAGATTCGCAATTCTTTTTATGTTTCTTGTTCAGTAGTTGTCTCTGTTTGCTCAGCATTTATTTTTATGTTTAACGAAAGGATGTGGATTATGTTATGTTATAATTGAAAGTCACCAGCATCGGCAGCCTAAACCCAATTCTTCTTCATTTCAGTCAAATTTCACATTTCATTACAATGGAATTAATTTGATGGCCAAAGCTGGGATGTTTCTGCTTCCCAGCTAGATTTGCTTTCAATTTAACATCCTAAGTATGCTTGTAAAATAGGCAATAAAACAATCTTTTCTGATTTGGGAAATACTCTTTATTCTTCATTTCTCTCTGTGCTACTGTAACATTTTAGCTGAGTTTTATGGAACAATCACTTTCCTCATCTAATTACTGCAATTCCCTGGTAGGTGGCCTCCCTTGCCCTGCAATAGCAAAATTATCGTAAATGCACAATTCCACTGCCAGCATCTCATCTTCCACGTGCGTCAGTGAGCAGAGCTAGATTTTCCCTCCCTAAATAGTGGGCTGTTAAATTGACAATTTCCATGGGCACTAATCAGGTCTTTCTCTGACTTTCCAACAAATTTTTGAGAAAGTCAGTCTTGCCTCATAGGGCATCTTCAGGTTCAGCTCCTAGTGCTTAGACACTACAGGGTGAGCAGATAAAAACTGAGTCTGGGCCGTTGCACAGCCCTTATTTGTCCTGTGCATCAAAACGCTCTTCAAAATATTGGTGAGAAGCCACTGGCTCTTCCCAAATAAACTGGCTGGTCTTTTCACCACAAGACATCTCCAACTTCATTAAGAGGAGAGTAGAAACTGATCTCCACTAACGTTTCCAGTCTAATTTCCCTCCATTTCTAAGTATGAATTTTATGTTTCCATTATATTACAGTCTTGCAGTTCCCTGAATATATATGTCTCTGTCTTGTACCTGTGCTGTTAGGATGCATCTTCCCTCTGCTGTTGTCTCTTGTTTCCTTGTCTCTTGTTTAACTTTCCTCGTCTCTGTTGAACTTTCATTTGTTTTGAAATTCCAGCTCAAGAAATTCGTTTTGTAAAGCCTGCCTTGCCTTAACCTCACACACATTGATGAAGGCAGTTTTCATATTGCATCATATCTATTGGGTTACGTACCTTACTTCCTTTACTAAATTGATCATTTAGGCTTTGGAGTCAGCCGTGTGGGTACAAATGTCAACTTTACTGCTCAGTTGTTTTCTAATGTTGACAAATCACATAAACAGAGAGGTTAAGAGCTTGGATTGTAGCATCAAAAAAAATACAGGATTGGCTCTTGGCTAACATTACTGTGTAAAATACTGTGTACCTTCTGGCCAGTTTCTTAAATTCTGTGTCTTAGTTTGCACCTCAGTCCAATAAGGGTAATAAAAGTGCTCACCTCATGCAATTGCTGTGAGGATTGATTGAATGAGATGACATCTATTCTCCGAGTCACATGGTGCGTGCACAGAAAATTAGCTATGTTATTAAAATGTGGAGTCTCACTTTCCTCCTCTGTTAAATGGGGATAATAATACTCTATTCTGAAGGGTATAGTGAGGAAAGAACCAACATGATGCCTGATGCTCAGTTGGCACTTAATAAGTTTTATTGAATGCATAAATAAATTAATGATGTATTTAGAGGATCTGCTGGAATGCCATGACAATGTCTTCCTTTGTTCTGACAAGAGGCTATTGTGGGAAGAACTAAAGTTATGGGATTAGAATAATAAGATTCCTTGAACGTGCAAGAAATGTCCCTTACTCATACCTCTTAACATTCCAACTATAGAGTACTAATAAACGTTACTAATGTGTTTTCAAATATGAGGCATTAAGTATATTCCACATTTTTAAAAACATAGATATTCCGGAAGGCAAATTATTTATTAATTTTATTTTTTCCCAGAATTGCAACAATATTTTTTTTATTTCCTTGGATAACATCTACTCTTGCTGTGTATTATGAGTTAAATATAATTTTAGTTTCTCGGCTAAAAAAAAAAATCGAGGCATGGAGAAAAATACTTTGAGCCTCAAATGACTATTTGGAAATAAACTTTTACAACGTATCCTATTAGTCCTGGGTAAATATGTCTTCTATAGAGAAAATACACAAGCACAATGAGGGGAAATTTTAAAACTTGATGGATTTTTCTAAGAAAACACTTTGCAATGAATTTTTTGAAATTTTCTTTATGATTATGTCTGTATTAAAAGTGAGAAAAAAACCTTTTTATTAAAAAAGGATAAAAATGTTTTCTGTAGAACACTTGCCCATCTGCATCAAAAGCATTTTATTTCCCAGCTGCTATTAGTTTATATTGAATGCATATTCACAGTGGCTTCCATGACATATTCAGAGTCATCTCTTTTTAGTGCCTATTGAGCCATGTTTCAAACGGGATTAGTTTTCAGCTTACATGAATACTGCATTTGGATAAATTCAAGTGAATAGCGAATTCAAGTATATTCAAACTGCATTATTTACAAAAGTAGGATGAATTTTCTGAATCCTTTTGTATTTATTTTCTTTCTTTCTGTTCTTTAATATATATCTAGCATGGTTATTAGAAAGAATTTCAATAAGGGTTGGAAGGTTAATATCAAGGTATTGCACGTGGACTGAAATTGTTTTCATTTAGCTTATTTTTATTTTTTTGTTTTTTTTTTCATTTAGCTTTTATATTTGAACCTTTTCTATATTATTAAGAGTAGTTTTTAAATTGGTTTAACTGACACGATCCTGGTGGGAGGTGGCACGATGATTCCATATTTTAAATTAGGTTCTTCGGAAAATGTATTGTCATGAGAGAGAGATAAATAAAAAGTATTGACATTTACTACTACTTGCCCCCCCTCCCCAAGGACCATTTGATCTTTGTCTTCCTGTGGGACTTTTACTTATTAAGAGAATGGGTGAGAGGGAAAATTGAGAGAAACCAAGGCAGATTTTATTTATTTCTATTGGAATATCAATAGTATTTATGTAGGACAGAAAGAAGGGAGGCCTAAAATAAAAAGAGGGGTGAAAAAGGCAAATAAAACAAGGCAAGGTATCATGGAGGGAGATTTTGGCATCAGAGAGGGAGGGAGGGAGAGGGGCGGCGGAGAGAGAAAGAATGGGAATGAGAATATGAGAATATGCCATTGTAGCCTTGTAAAGATCACTGGAATTTCTTTTTCTGCTAGAGTTATGGTGAGAAAGAAGATATTTGCTATGGCTCTGAAGCCTCATGTATATTATATAGAACTGTTAGTTTTATGTCCTTAATTGAGGACTGAACTTCTTGAGAACGGGGTCCCTCCCCTTATTGATTATTATACACATAGTCTATTTTACAGCACTTCTTATAATGTGCACTGTATTAGCAATTAAATTCTTGTTGAATGCATGGATGGATATAGGTAGAAGGAACAGGGTAGCAGTAAGTTCCCTGGATGAGAAATAAATAGATCTTGCTTATTCTTAATCCTATTTTTGCCACCACCATTATTTGATATAGTCTTTTAATAACTCATCTGAAATGATGTGGCATACTGGATCATTTTCAAGATTTTTTTCCCGCAATTCTAAAGTTATGTGATTACAACAGTGTTGGATATATCTTTTTTTTTTTTTTACCTGCCAAGGTGGTGTCTAAAATGCCATCTATGGTAGTGTGATTTTGATTTTTCCTGGAGGCAAGAGAATCCAGGTCACATCCTCCATGGCCATGAGCTAAAGCTAAGTTGGCCATGGGGAGAGGAAAATCATTTGTCCAGCACAGGAAATGGAAGGGCCAGAAGAAAAATGGGGCACGAAGAAAAGGTGGAGTTCAAATCGGCACATTTTATGCCATGATGAGAATAGTAGCATTCTAAGATTTCATCTTGTTGTTTGCTTGAGGGGTCAGTTGAAGGTAAGGATAATATTGTACATCTTCCCCACCCCCGGGGCTTGGCCTCTGCCCATCTAATTCTGAGTCCTAGGGTATATATGAGAACTGGGTTAACAAAAGTTGTGTCTGGAGGCAAGGGAAGCAAAAGCAGATCTCAGCACAAAGGTATATTGGAATGTTATTAAGAGGAAGGATGTCTTAATGGGTCAAAGACATGTTTATCTTGGATATTTTATTTCCCAGTGAGGACTTCTTCCTACTTAATATCTCCATCTTCACACACATTTTCAAATGCATACACTTGTGGCTTACAGACACACACGTACATACACATACACACACCATAGAGTAAATGAATGGTCATCCTTTTTAGTGGACTGAGGGGAAAATGAGGTCAGATTCTGGATGAGAGAACATGTGAGTATGCAGTGCATATGCAGCGTTCTCAAGGACTAGCTCTGTAGGTCTGTACCTATCCAGTTGCTCTGCATTTCCCAACCCACTATCTCCTAGACACTCTCTCTATTGGCAGTTACAGCTTGAACCTGAAACAAATGCTGTTTTTTTGACCCTCCCCCTCCCCCCCTTCCAAAGAACTTCTGTGAGCTTGGCTGATCAGTGGTGTCTAACAGCAGCCCCGTTTGCCTGTCCTTTTCCGCATCTGGGGCAGAATGCTGAGCTCACACTTGATTTTTGCAAGCAGGTTTGTCCACTGGTGACCAAACAAAGCCATGTGAGCACAGGTCTTCTTTTTGCGGATGACCCTTCTCTCTACTTCTGTGTGTATTTTTCATTTTATTTTTGTTATTTTCCTTTTTCCCCAATGCTGGCTTTAATTGTAAAGAAAATGAGATATGTCCCTTTCTTGGCCTGAACAGCAATTGGCCCTGTCACCTGTCATCACCCTGCTCTGGATACTCAGGACACAGAGAGCCCAGTTTATCAGACCAGGCCTCTGGGCACTTTCTCAAGAGTACAAGAAATCAAGGGCTCATGGAGACCCTGATCGTTAGGAAGCTACTCCCCTGCAGGTTTTGAGCTGGAAGGGCTGGGGATGCCTGTGCGAATGTCCCCAGACTTTCTGGCCACAGGGTCAGAATTAACAATGCCCAGAGTTGCCGTTCTCTGAGTGCATCCCAAGTGGCTTGTTTCCCTGACCGTCCTTGTCCATCATTCTCTTTTGTATGCCTCAGAGGCCTTTGGAAATGCTGAGATTCAGTGTGTTCATGGGGGCTTGAGCTAGAAAATGAGAAATAATGACAAACTGAAAAATGTTGTCATGATGATCTTAACAAAATACCATCTGATTTCTTCCAGGGAGACTGAATGTTAGTCTTTGAATTCTAAATTGGAAACTTTGCTCTAATGATTACACTTCAGGTTTCCACAGTGCTACTGGATTCAGAGTACCACACTTGTTATGGCCTCTGTGCTTCCCCTGATGTCATTTGCTTGGTCTTTAGTTGTCTTTCCTATCTTTGAGGGCCCAGCCCCTGTATGAAGCCTTCTCCATCTATCCAATCAAGGCAAGCTATCCAGTTCCCTGCGCTACCCAGTTACCTTGCTCCTCCTTTCTTTTCTTCACCTTATCCCACTTTAGCATGTATTATTTGAACTACTTGTATATGCCTCTGACCTTGACAGAGGTTGAACTCTTCAAGATTGGGGCTAAAACTTATTTACATATCTATTGGGTTGTCAGAAAAGTCATGACTTACTTTTTCTATGTTTTTCGTTGCAAAAATGATCATGACTTTTCCGATAACCCAATACATGTGGACAGGTATGGTTTTCTGTTTTGTCCCCCACCTTGGTTCCTGCCCATCCTTTTTCCTGATGGAGAAGGGGATTTTAGAACAGTGGCTATTTAAGATTTCTACATAGAATGATTGTGATTAGCAAGGTAGAGTTTTGAAGATGCTTCTTACTAAAGATCAACTGTTGCCACCCTAGAATGGAGCCGTGAGGAATCCCGACAACTTCAGTGATAAATAATAGTCTCAAAGTTATGATACGGTCTTAGAAGGAGTGAAGTGGGGTAGAAACTGAAAAGAAAAAAAGAACAGGCATCATTTAAACTCTATCTATGGCCAATGCTGAAATGCCTGAGTGGAAATCCTGGGAAATCAATAAATAATATCAGCACCTTCATCTGGAATCTTGTTCCATGTCTCTCTGTGAAATTATGTCTGCCTGGTTATGGGTTATATCTGTAAGCCTTTCAAAATAGTGTGAGACAAAAAGAACAGGGACTGATGGATAGATAGGGATACAGAGACAGACAGATAGATGCTGACTGCCCGTATAAATATTTGACAAATTCAATGGCATGCCATTCCTGAAAGAACATTACGAACACTGTTTCATCCTGAGTTCATCCTCAGTCAAGCGAGCATTACAAAGAGTGGCTTAGTGTAATCCTCTGCTCCACATCAGCAGGCTCATTAGCTCAGACATGTGGAAAAGGGTAAATACATGAGCTGCTAGAGTGGAGGCCAAGCCTGCCTCTGGTGTTCCGGCGCCACGAACCCTGGCACTCTGCTCTGAGCCCAGAGTAGGGGACGGGTTATCACCTACCAGCTCTGACATGATCATACTTGCCTAGGACAAAGAAAGACAGGCAGTAGATTTGGAGAGATGGAACATGAGAAATATAAATTTGTTTGGAATCAAAATCACAGAGGACACATGAGTATAGGATATTACCATCATGTATTCCCGTGGGAGTGCATTCGAATTGCCACAACATTTTTGATACTAGTTTGGTAATATTTGTTAAAATTACAAGTGTGTAACTCTTCAGCTGTCTGTGATCTATTTCAAGTTAATTTTTTGCATGTGCGACATAAGGGTTTGTGGTGTGTGTGTGTTTATGGATAAAAAGTTGTTTTCAGGACAAGTTTTGGAAAAGTCTACTCTTTAACCATTCGATCACCTTGGTCAAAAATCAATTGATCAGGGCGGGCCGAATGGCGCATTCGTTGAGTTGGCTTAGGACTCCAGTTCTGAGCAGCAGGGCCCTGGTTCGGATCTCACATGAGGGCCAGTGACACTGTGCCCTCTACAGCTAAGATGGTGAACAGCAGCTCAACATGGAGCTGGGCTGCCGTGAGTTGCCCAGCTCCATGTCGACTCATGTGACGGTGTAGGCTGTGCAGTGGGCTGCCGTGAGCTACCATGAGTGGTGGGCAGCCGGCGTGAGCTGCTGTGAGCCCCAGAGCAGCCGCTCAATGGCCGGCGAGCGACTGCCTCAGCCAGGAAGAATGCAATGATAATACCAACATGGGCCAGTGAAGAGACGTCCTCCACAACTAGACTGAAGAACAAAAGGACAGCAACTTGTCTGTTTCCCTTCCCTGATTCCCCAATGCTGTTCCCCTCCCCCAATTCCCCAATAAAATCTTTAAAACAAAAATCAATTGATCAGACATCAGGGAAATGCAAATCAAAGCCATAATGAGATACCCATCATACCCACTATAATGGCTATTTTGAAAAAGACAGACAATAATAAGTTTTGGTGAGGATGTGGAGAAATAGAACCTTCATACCCTGCTGGTAGGAATGTAAAATAATGTGGCTGCTTTGGAAAACCATCTGGAAGTTCCTCAAAAGTTACATATAGAGTTATCATATGAGCAAGCAATTCCACTCCTAGGTATATACCCGCAAGAGAAATGAAAAATATGTTCACATAAAAACTTACAAGGATTGTTCATCACCTCCATTACTCATCATAGCCAAAAAGTGGAAACCAGTTCAAATGTCCATTCATTGGAACTGGGATAAAGAAAATGTGATGTATCCTTACAATGGCATATTATTTGGTCATAAAAAAATGAAGTACTGATATGTTCTACAACATGGATTAATTTTGAAAGTTTATGCTACATTAAAGAAACTTAGTTACCACATAGTGTATGATTCCATTTATATAAAATGTCCAGAATAGGCGATTCGATATACACAGATATAGACTAGTGAGTGGTTGCATAGGACTGAAAGGATGGTTATGGGGTTAAAGAGGGGGGAATGATTGCTAATTGTATGGGGTTTCTGTTTGGAGTAATGAAAATGTTCTAAAATTAATTGCATTGATGATAGCACAACTCTATAAATATATTAAAGTTTATTTACTTCTGCAATTTAAATATATGTATTGTAGAATTTGAATTGTTATGGTATCTCAATAAAGATTTTATTAAAAAGTCAATTGATTATATATGGGTGGGTCCATTCTTTTCCCTTTATCTATATATCTGTCCTTGTGCTAACACAACTTTGTCTTGTTTACTGTAGTTTTGCAATGGCTAGTGAAATTACGGAGTGTAAGCCCTCCAATCTTGTTCTTTTTTTTCCTGGGCTGGCCGAGTGGCGCGGCAGTTAAGCGCTGGTTTGGGAAGCCAGCGGCCCTGGTTCGGTCCCACATGTGAGGGCCAGTGACACTGCCCTCAAAAAAAAAAATAGAATACTACAAATTGTTCTTTTTTTTTCCAAAATATTTTTGATTGTTCTACATCCTTTGTATGTTCCATATAAAAATTTTAGACTCAGTTTTGGCAATTTCTACAAAAATGCTTGCTGAGGTTTCAAAGGGATTTCATTGACTCTAGAACAATGTGGATGAATGAACATCATGGTATTGAATCTTTGAATCCCTGCATGTGGACTGTTTCTTAATTTATTTAACTGTTTAACATTTCCCTCAATAATGCTATTTTACCCTAGTTGTTTCCTTTGGTTTTTAGAATAGAAGGATTTTAAGTTTTTGGTCAATTAATTTCTAGTTTTAAAAAATTTTCCTGTAAATATTTTAAAAATTTTCTTTTCCATTTGTTTTGTTGCTAGCATATAGAAACATAAACCATATTGGTATATTGATTTTATATCCTGCAATCTTTATAGTGTCATTTATTAAGTCTCTCAGTTTTTTTAGGTACCTTATGATATTTTATGTTGATAATTAATTGTTTCGCTTTCTATTTTGATATCTTTATGCACTTTGTTCCTTTTGCTTGAGTTATTGCACATGCTAGTACAGTATTGAATAAAAGCTTTAAGAGTGGACATTCTTGTTTCCAATTTTAGAGGATAAGCATTTGGTCTTTAACTATTATGTATGATTTTGTTTGTAGATTTTTTTAGATGCTCTTTATTAAGTTAATAAATTTGCATTATATTTCCAGTTTTCCAGGAGGCTTTATTTACCTATTTTTAAAGGAATGAGTGTTGAATTTCATTAAATGCTCTCTTTATTAATATGGTCACATAACTTTTCTCTCTTATTATTAGTGTGGTGACTTACACTAATTGGTTTTTGAATACTGAAATAAACTTGTCATTCTAGGATAAAACCTACTTGATGATGATATATGATCCTTTTTATGTATTCCTGGATTTGTATTCTTAGCATTCTGTCAAAGATTTTTGCATGTGTTTTTATGAGAAGTATTGGTGTTTCTTTCTTTCTTTCTTTCTTTCTTTCTTTCTTTCTTTCTTTCTTTCTTTCTTTCTTTCTTTCTTTCTTTCTTTCTTTCTTTCTTTCTTTTCTTAAATATTTGATAGAACTCACCACGACGCTAATTAAATTTTTTTTCTAAATTAGTTTTCTCTGTTTGTGTCTTTCCCATTTCATTGATATCTGATCTTATCTTGATCATTTCTTTGTTTTGTTTGCTCTTTAAGCTTCTTAAGCCTCAAGATTCTTTTTTTGGAGGGCAGTGTCACAGGCCCTCATATTTGGGACCCGAACCGGGGCTGCTGGCGTCCCAGGCCAGCGCTTAACCACCGAGCCACTCGGCCGGCCCATCTCAAGATTCTTAAATTGAAGAACAACATTAGACTTATAAAATTCCCTATTACAACTGTTTTAATAGAATCACATAAATATTAATTTTTATTGCCATTCATTTAAAATATTTTCTAATTTCTTTGGTAATTTTCCTAGACTTCTTGGCTATTTAAAAATGTTAATTTCCAAACATTTGGGAATTGTCTGGATATGTTATTACTGATTTCAAACTCAATTTTCTTTCTTTTTTTTTTTTTTTGAGGACAGTGTCCCTGGCCCTCATAAGTGGGGACCCAAACCGGGGCCGCTGGCTTCCCAAGCCAGCGCTTAACCGCCGCGCCACTGGGCCGGCCCAAAAGGAGATTTCATTTTTTTTTTTTTTTTTTTTTTTGTCACTGGCCCTCATAAGTGGGACTCGAACCGGGGCCGCTGGCTTCCCAAGCCAGCGCTTAACCGCCGCGCCACTCGACCGGCCCTCAAACTCAATTTTGATGTGATCATAGTATATACTTTGTAAGATTTTAATCATTTGAAATTTATTGAGACGTATGACCCCTAAATGGTCCAATTTGCTGAAAGTTCCATGTTTAATTGGTCAGTTAGGTCACGGTGATTTATAGTGTAATTTAGAGCTTATATATTTTTATTGATTTTTTTCCTACTTGTTCTTTCATTACTGAGACAGGGATGCTAAAAATCACTGACTGTAGATACGAGTTTGTCTATTCCTCATTTTAATTCTGTCAGATTTGTTTCTTGAATTGGAAGCTTAATTTTTATGAGCATAACATATTTTGAGTCATTATTTCTTCATGGTAAATTGTTTCTTTTATCATTATAAAATGTCCTTCTTTATCTCTTTTAACCCTCAATATCTTGAAGTCTCTTTTCATTTGGAGTTAAAATAGTCCTGCCTCCCTTCTTATGCTTACTCTTTGTGTGATATATCTGTTTTCATCCATTTACTTTTTTCTTAGAAATTGAAATGTTTATTTTGTTTCTTCACTCAGGTCAAGAGGATGGAGTTAAACATAGTCTCAGTTCAAGGCTTATTACCACCAGTGGTTTGTGAAAATCTCTCCTCTTGTTTATTAATATTTCATATTACCTATTATGCTTATTTCCCCCTTCCTCAGATAGCAACTATCTTTTCTAATTTATAGCATATAATTTTTTGAGATGAATTCTTTAAAAATGGGTATTTTTTTATTATATATATATGTGCATTTTTAGTTTTGTAATTATCTCATTCTTTGTCATATTTTCTTCACTCTTTTATTTTTATGATATGCCCATATTTCTATGTGTGTATGCAGTTCCTAATGGTGTTCTGTGGTGTGTATCTACCACAGTTTACTTCTTGACTTTCCAGTAATGAACCCCTAAATTGCCTTCAACTCTCTACTACCACTCACATGCTGCCATGAACAGCTTTACAGTTGTTCTAAAATACTCTTTTCGAATATTTGTAGGAATTGCTTCAGATGAATACATAGGAATATAATTGTTGGATCAAGAGATTTCATTATGTGTAATTTGCCCAAGTATCATTATATTGGCTCTGGAATGGCTGTATCAGCCCTCACTGCCTCCAGCAGTGTATAAGGAATGCTGTCACCCCACATCTTCTATAGCTCTTGACATTACCTACTATCGAATTTTTGCTGATTTAATTAAGTTAAAACATGTCATCAAGGTCTTATTTAAATTTCCATTTCTTTGCTGACCAATACATTTGAGCATCTCTATATACACATCTTCATCTTTTGGGGTTCTACTTCTGTAAATTGACTTTTTGCGTCATTTGCTCATTTTTCCATTAGTGTTGACTAAGTTTTTAACACATCCTAGAGAGCAGTCCATTGCTGCTTTTAGATATCTCATATTTCTCCTCCAAATCTGTCTTTTGTTGCTTAACTTTGTCCAGGGTGTTCTTTGTTGAAAAGAAATCATTAATTTATTTTTATATCAGGTTCGTGAAGTTTTACTTACAAACAGTAAAATTCACACTTAAAGGCATACAGTTGTATGAGTTTTGACAAATGTATATGGGCGTGTATCATGGAGTGCTTACTGTGTGCTAGGCACTTGCTTATGCATTTCATATGCATTAGCTCATTTAATCTTTACACTATGCCTATGTGGAAGGTACAACTCTTCATGTGGCACAGAGAGTTTAAGCAGTGTGTTCAAGTTCATGTATCAGAGCCAAAGCCTGACCTCAGGTATTGGAACACCCCCGTCTGGCATCAGAACTCATGGAGGTTCCCTTACCTCACAAAGGGCATTGCTCTCCTGAAGGTTTGCAGAGTACCAGTCCAAATGGTAGCTCATAATAGACAACCCATCTGTCTATTGCATTGTGTGTTCACCACCCAAATTCAAATCTTCTGTCACTATGTGTTTCACCCCCTTTACCCCTTTCTGCACTGAGGTCTTGAACATATGAGTCCCTTGCCTTCTGTGTTAACTGAGTCTCAGTTTCCTAAGCACTGGTTGCCATACGGCATGTATGTGTGTTTCACAAAATATAAAGTGTGCCACAAATATATGACTTAACGGTCATACATTGGGTATAGTGGATATTGCCTGGTCTTACTTGTCATCCTGACTTCAAGGAAATCTATGTTTTGGGGCAAAATTGAGTGGATCATATATTCTAAACAGGGGCATTGTTGTTTGGGATTATCGAGCATTTTTCTTCTTTTGCTTATAGCACCATAGTTTCCTTTGGGGAATGACAAACTTCCGTTTCCTCATTTCACGCCCCCCGTCCCCCGTGTGGAGCTGTCAAGCCAGGGTGCCAAAAATCTGTTTGCAGGCTGGGCAGGTGTCCTAAGTCTGATGATAAGAGCCGCTGCCTTCCCACTACCCCTGTCCCCCACTCAGGATGTTGGCCAGAGCTATGGAGAGAGTGGTTACCTTCTAAAGATGGGCTTTCCCACTTTTGTAAGCCAACATCCTTTTTCATACATAAGCTAGTTTGGCTTCTTTAGTCTGCCTGGTGCTTTGTCTATAGCCACCTCCTCCCTGGACAGTAGAATCCTGAAGAGAATAGCAATGCTTTATTCATATTTATTTTTCCAGAACAAAGCACAGTCCTTGGAATCTAGTAGGCACTTAGTAAATGTCTGCACACCTGCAGAAGTTTATTGCAGTACTTCCAGATTCTGACTTCTTCAGGGCAGAGAACAAGTTGTCCTAAACACTTTATGTGTGGGATCTCCCCGGAGTTCTTCCATACACCTCACCCCCAGCATGTTGCTCCCAAGCAGAGCCCCACACAGTACTTAATCCACTGGTTCCAATGTTAAAATAAAGGGGCTTCTCTCAACAATGCTGCTGAGCATTGAAATGTATGCAAATCTTTTTTTCTCGGTATAATTATGTTGAATAGTCAAGCATTAAGGCGGAGCAAAGCTACCCGACACCAGTGCTAGTAATGGCCAGGTGTGCCCTTTGCATTTCTGATGCTTTCTTGCCTCCAAGGGAAGGAGTCAGAAGAGCAGTCCTAATGAAGCCACTGAATATTTTCAGGCTGCTGAACAAATGACTTCATTGTGGAGAAGACTGCTGCTTCTCTTGTGTAATGTCATAACTTTTGGTATAATTCAGCTTGTAAAGACTCTGTGGGGAAGACAGACTCTCAGAACAAACTGCCATTAATATTTAACACACATACACTGAAAAATATTAGCCCCTTAAGCTTTTATGAAGTCTTTATGGGGAAAAAAAAAGGCAAAACTACAAGCGAAGTCACACTTCCAAATAAAAAGCAGCAATCTTAACTACAGCAACTGTGGGGAGAATTAAGGAACGAATTCCAACTTTGAGTTGTTATGCCTGCAATAAATGACTATTTAGGTCTTTGGGAAATGACACCAACACTCCTTTTTTTACTCTCTATTTATTTGATTTCTTTGGTTGCGAGTGCAGTTACAGAATTCCAAACTAATGATGTAGCACCTGTAATTGTCGCTACATACAACCTCGCACTAATCATTACTTCTTATCGTACGAGTAAGTCACTCCCCATTTCTTTTCAGAATGAAGGTGCTGGCAAGTGGCATTGTGGAATAAGCTCTCCTTCCCCTCTTGCATCTCAATTCACCTCAGAAATGCTGCCTGATTAGATCATGAGGTAGAAAGCCAGGACGGAGCTGCGTTTCTTTACCCCCTGCCTAGCATCAGGCTGCCTAGCATCAGGCTCCCGGAACCTTTGCTCTCATGCCAGCCCTCATAACATCAGTGGTAGCTCCCTGGGGGTGGGGTGGGGAGTGCACTTGCAGAGCTGGTGTCTGTCTGGTTGGAACCCTCACACTATCTCCATGCACAGTAGTGTTTGCCAGAAAAGACAAAGTTGAGTCGAATGTCACCTGCAAAGTGCTCTGAGGCTTCCTGCCCTGCGTCCCCTACCAGGGGCCAAAGGTAGAATAGGAATGGAGAGAAGGAAGAACCCTAGAAATGTTAAGATGCTCATCACCACCAAAACCCTTTGGGGCACAAGGGAGAGACGGGTGAATGACAAAGACGCAGTAGGCTTTAGTAGCTGAATCATGGCCGTGGGTGTCGAGCATGCATTCAGATTTGGTTTTCAGCCACTTAATTACCTTTCTGTGTCCTCTTATTGCTTTTAAACCTCGTGAAGTTATGAGCCCCCCCCCCCGGTTGTTGGCAAGTGCCACTCAACTTATTACAGTTTCTTGATTTTTTTTTCAAATACTCTATTATGATGTATTGATTCTTCTATATTAAAAATAGTCATTTGCACATGTTATTATCTGCTTAGTGTAGACACATGATTCCCATTGTCCACTTGTCGAAGTCTTCATCACTTATTTAGATCAGTTGCTTCCTTTTTGTAGATAATAATTAAAGTGATGATCATTAAAGCAAACCAAAATAAAACGTGATGATTTATTGACTGCTAAATATTTTTCTGGTGCTCTGCCAAGCACTTTGATTTAAGCAAAATCACTTTATAACAATCTTAGGAATTACTCAATTTCACCATTTATAAAATAAGGCTACTCAGAAAAATTAAAAACTTAAATAAAGTTAACTAGAGTTCAGCTAAGCTCCATGGCATTGCTACCTCAGCATTCTTTTTTTTTTTCCTCTGTCAAGTGGCCTGTGGGGACCTTACGCTGACACTAGTCCCCTTTCATAAGCACACGCCCTAGAGAGCAGCCCGAGTCACAGCAAATGTAGGTCCCTGATGCCACATTTCCAACAGCCCTTGTGATTGACAATGTCCTGTCTCTCAGAGCTTGTATGCCTCATTAGCCCCTTAGATAGAGCCCCCTGCTAAACCCCTCTTTTGTGGTTTGAATGGAACAATGCAGCCCTAGCTTGGGAACCCGAAAGCAACTCTCCCCAAGGACCCTAATAAGGGCATGTGCCCCAGGTCCTGTCTCTTCCTCTGCCTGCTCTCTGCCTTGACTTCCCGGTGTGGGCCCTTGGGGTACACAGCCTGTGTTTTCTCCAGGGCCTGTGAGTCATGAGCTTCTCTATTTCAGTCTCTTGTGGTCTGTTGTTGAACTGCAACTGAACATCCAGCACCCTGCGCTCCACAGAACAAATGTTAATTTACAAAGTTGTAGAGTGCAGCTATAGACGGCCGTGCAATATTAATATGCAGTTCTGCCTGTGTGACTCAGAAGCCGAGTCCTTAGCTATCCTGCCCCCTGTCAGCTGATGACCCCCACCTTTCACCTCCCTCTGCTCTCTCAGATGCTTGCCTCCTTTACTGCATTTATCATATTCTACTACACTTATTAGTGCTAGTGTTCTTTTAGTGTTTCAAGCATGGGCAGGTCACTGAGGCTACAGGCATATGACATGGCCCCTTTTCATAAAGCTGTCACCCCAAGCCTGCAGCTCCCTCCTACCTGTTCCCACTGCTCCCACTCTTCTCTTTCAGGCACCCAGAGTGATTCTTCCAAAATTCAAATCTGATTGTGTCACTTGCCTGGTTGAAACCAGCTCATGGCCCCCATTGCTCTTAGGATCAAAATGGAAATCCTTTACACAGTCTATAATACGACCATGGTCTGGCCCCTATCTATGCAGACCTCCCAGCCTGCTCTCTGCTGCATTCACCCAGACCTTGCAGGCCGTCAGGTGTGTCATGAGTCCTCAGACAACATGGCCTGGAAACATTTCCCTTTTTATGCCCATGCTTCCCTCTGCCTATCAGATACCTAGCTCATCAAGTTCTCTTCTAGCTCTAAACTTAACTCAAAAGTACTTCCTTGATCTTGAATATGAGAAAATATCCCCTTTATAATTACATACAACCCTGTGTATTTCTCTCCTTTTGTAGCTCTTTCCTGGAGGTGATTTCATATTTTATGGTGTGGCTGAGCAAAAAATGTGTGTGTCCCTATGAGATTCTAAGCCCCAAGAAGGCAGGAACTGTGTCTCTTTTTTGCCCACCATGATCTAGCACCTTAGGCACTCACTTCATAGCTGCTAAAACCCACGTGGTTGGGTCTATTCCAATGGAGGGATTTGCAGACACAGTGCCTGGGGTCCACAGGGCAATATGGCCTGTGGTGAGCTTCTTCTCACGGGAAGCTCGCTTGTCTTTTCTAATCTATCATGGCAGCTCAAATATAAAAAGAACTTTAAAATCATCCCTTCTGATTTCCCTATGGCGACTTGAATTCTGAGACCAGTATAGACCTTTGATCTCCAAAGAGGCTGATAATTCAGAGCAGAAGCCTGGGTGAAAGGGCCTTCGGATACCTGCCGTTGTCTGGTCTCAGGCTTTCGGTGCTGCCCACCTGCCTGTTCTGTCCACGCGAGTATTTCTGTTCTAATTTTTTCTTTAAGAAACTGAAATTCTGATAGGTTTCATCATTAAAGAAACACTGAGAAGTGCAGGGCAGTTACTGTTACAAAGATCACGTGACACCCAAAGAAACAATATTTTATTGAGGCTGCGCAACTAATCAAGCATGCACACCCAGTTTTACGAGAAGACAGAATTTAACCCAAGGACGCGAGTTTTCCTGTAGGACATTTGCAGTGTGTGTTAATAACTCTGGCCTTGCCACTTGCTCATTCTACAAACTTGGACCTTCTACATCTCCGCTTTATCCTTAGAGTCAAAATATGTGTAAATGGTGGTAATGTGTGTGTGTGTGTGTGTGTGTATATATATATATATATATATATATATATATAAGCTATAAATGTTAATTTAATAATAAAACTCACGGGCATTATTATTACCATTGATATTATTATTGTAGTTGTTTTCCCCCTAAGCACTGGGCCTGCACCTTGGTTGTTTCAGTCAATATTTGAGAAAGCCTGAATAATCAGTTGATAATTGCATCTCCGTCTAAAGCCTGTGTGCTTCTGAGAGCACCTGTGGGTTAAAAAGCTCAGCCTCTATGGTCACACAGCAAGTTCAATTCCTCCAGCCCCAGGTCTGCGTGACCCCATGAAGTCTCATAGCTCCCCTAAGCCTCCATGTATTACTTATCTGTAAAATGGAAATAACACTTATCCCATAGGTCCATTTTTAGTTATGTTTCTAAATGCTGAGCTAATTATTGCAGATAAAGTAATAATGAGCTCGTGATCATTTTGTGAAGACACTATTCCTTATGAGCGAGCCAAATGTGTATGAAGTCATGTAGCAAGATAGTTCTCCCATCTTAGGAGCAGCTTTCAATTTCACATCTGTGGTTGTATATTTATATATTCATACAAACCAGGCATAAATCTACCCCAATAACACACACACAAAAGCCAAAGTAGAATCGCTGCTAACACAATTTCCAGTGTCACTGAATGTTTCAATTCTGTAGAAGACTTAATAGATTGGGTTTCTTTCATTGGGGCCAAGGAGGTGACTCGAGGCCTTGGTTAAATGGACACAAAAGAATAGCTGCTGATATCAGTGTAGTCGAAATTTCATTACTATTCATGGATCTTGCTGTCCCTTTGTTCTCAGCACTTTCTAAGGCCCCAGGCATTTCTTTTGGGGTTTCATTTTCATTTCATTAATTTTCAGATTTTTTTTTTCTTTCTCAGCCTACAGACTTAAATAAAATTTTTGCATTGGTCATTCAAAAGCAAGAGACAGCTTCTTTTCTCCAGTAGGATGGTGGCAATGTCCTTTGTTTGCCTTTTTAGCCCTGCCTACTTCCAAGGAGGTTTGTAAGCAACTTATAACAGTAGCAAGAGTATAAGATATTCATAAACCGTTTGCAAAGATTATTGGTCCAAATGAAGTAATGAAAGGCAAAGGAAGAAAAACTATATTAGGAAAAGCATGCCAAGGAAAGCTACAGCATTTAGACATAAAACTTTGTATTCTGTATTTCTCTTGTTTAGAGGATGGGGAGGATTACTTTCTTTTCATTGTGTGTGTGTGTGTGTGTGTGTGTGTGTGTGTGTGATGCCCTTGAGCATTATATAAGTTAAAATTAAGAGAAAGATCTCTTAGATGTAGTTATAGGCAGGTAGACATTTTTGAAGAGTGTTCTTCATTATATTGTTTCCCCTCTAAAGTCCTGCTTAAGAAATGTCCTTTATAATTCAATTGTGGCGAAAGCCTTAAGGAACTAGGGCACTTCTCTATTCTGAATAGGACAACTAATATGAACAATCCTATTCCTCTTTTTTCCTTGGCTGCCAGGAAGCTCAGAATCTGATGCCCAACAGCCACAAGTATAACTGGTATGTTGTCCCTTTTCTGTGGACTTGGTATTCTTAACATGTATGTGTGTTTTCATATATATGAATAAAAACAATAGAGTCTCTGTCCTGATGATCGCAGTGTTTACCAATAGTAGTAGTAGTAACAGTAATAGTACAAGTTGTAATAGTATTTTAAAATGAAATCCACCTAAGAGATTGAGTTTTTATTTGTGTACCATATTCTTAGAGAAGACAAATTTGTCATTATAATACATAATCTTGGGGCTGGCCAGGTAGCAAAATTGATTAGAGAGTGAGCTCTGCCAGTTTGACTCCCGCATGGGATGGTGGAGTGTGCCACCCCCACCTCCCCAGTAACTGGATTGAAAGTGGCAACTGGACTTGAAGCTGAGCTTGCGCCCTCCACAACTAAGACTGAAGGACAACAACTTGACTTGGAGCTGATGGGTCCTGGAAAAGCACACTGTTCCCCTTCCCCAATTCCCCAACACTGTTCCCTTTCCCAATTCCCCAATAAAATCTTAAAAAACAAAACATAATTTCTTTCTAAAAGATTTTAATAATGTAATAGTCTGCTCAGGCAGTGATGACAAAATACCACAGACGGGGTGGTTTAAACATAGACATTTATTTCTCACAGTTCTCGAGGCTGGAAGTCCAACATCAAGGTGCCGGCGAATTCAGTTCCTGTTGTGAGAGCTCTTTTCCCAGCTTGCAGATAGCACCTTCTCATTGTGTCCTCACATGGTGGAGAGAGAGAGCTCCGGTGTGTCTTCGTTTCTGATTTTTTTTTTTGCAGGATTTTAAAATATTTAATTGTGTTTGATAATTATGTAAAATACGTATATTTTTCCACAGTCAGATCCAAACAAGGTATTCAAAGTAGTGTAGACCAGTCCACCCTTAACCCTTTTCATTCTATTCTTCTCTACTCTATAGGTAATCCATATGCCTTCATATGATCTGTGCTTTCATTTAAAAGAAATGTGTGTATTTGCATGTGTGTGCATGTATGTGTGTGAACATTCTTATCAATAAAGTCATTATGTTCTCTTCTTTAGTGCCCCTTCTTTTCATTTTGCAGTATTTTCTAGAGATCACTTAACAGTAATTTACAGATATTCTGTATCACACTATACAGTTCTACCATATTCTGAGGTACAGTTGCATGGTACTTGATACAAAGTGCCCTCTATTGATGTGTATTTGTTTTTTTCCACAAATAGTGCTGAAGTAAATAGTCTTGTGCATATGTTTTTGACATTTTTGTCTATGTATCTTTCAGTAAATTCCTGGGAATTGGATTTCTAGGTCAGAGGAAATGCATGTCATTTGTTAGATCGGCCAAATTCTCCTCCGGAGGGCATGTTCCAGTTTTATTCTCCTTGCAACGCATGAGACTCCAGTAGGCTTTTGGCCTGGTCATTGGTAACCAATTCAAAGCACACGTCTTCAGTGACTATCTGAAGTGCAGGTGGACTATGTTTTGCCTGAAAGAAAATGCATTTCCTGTACGGACTGCAAAGGTGCAGATCTTTCCAGACTCCATTTAAATGGAATCATCTAGATGTAATACTTATTGTATTGTAGATCTCCCCCTCCCTGCGTCACCAGTGTGGGTCTGGGCATAGTGTTCTCTTCCTGCCTCTGTAATACCCTGTGCTTAGCGCCACCATAGCACCGATACTACTGCCCCATAATTGCGTTTCCTGTTCCAGACGCTAAGCAGCTCCTTTATGGCATGGGCCGCACACGCTCATTTTTACAACATCAGCCCAATATTGTGTCTTGCATATTGTAAGGTGTTAACACATCACTCACCAATGGTTGACGTTGGTCTTTCGAGCTTTCTTTTCGGCTTTTATGCCACATTTGTACATTTATATGCATTTAAAATGCATATAAAATAAGTTATGTTATTTTTATAACTAGGGGGTATTAACAGTGAATTTTGAATTGGGGAAAATTCCTACTGTATTATCTCCATGTCACCAACTGATAGATAAAAAGAAAATGTTAGCACCATTTGTTGGTCAGTAGCATGATTCATTGTCATTGTTAATATGTCCTAAACAAGTTGAAATGAGCATGTATAATTCTTAGAAGACTTCATTTCAACCTAGTCTTTCTATGCATTTCACCTTTGGTAGAAGTACAGCCTGGTTCCTCAAGCAGGGGCGACAGAGACATTGCCCACTAATGTCTCAGGGCACGTGGTTTTATTGTAACAGATGGTCCACACACTAGACCCTCCTTAAGATTATATGAGTTGGGGGCCGGTCGAGTGGCACATTGGTGAAGAGCTGGCTTGGGATGCCAGCGGCCCTGGTTCAGATCCCACATATGAGGACCAGTGACAATGCCCTCAAAAAAAAAATTATATGAGTTGGTAGATGTGTGCGAGTCATTAAGTGACTCAATTGCTCAGTCATGGAACAATTACAGCGAACCAATACACAGCTCCTGTCCTGTTCCTTAATAGAAATATGCTAATATACCACGTATGTGTGCTGCAGATTGAGTTGCTGCAGAGAAAGTCACAGTGGCTGCCATCTGCCAATTTCAGGTGTGGGACTCTTACTGTGGTACAGCAGTCCACTGCAGTCTCAGATTATCTGACTTTATAGTGATTGACTACATCAAGCAAACCTTGCTTTCGGAGGGATTTTTGTTGTTGAAACCAAAAGACTATGCGATGTGGCATTTTTATTAAGATCATATTAATTCTTGGAATATAAGCATATATAATAAGCCACACATATGGAGGGTGCCAAAAAAAAAGGTGTACACATTTTAAGAAAGGAAAAAACGATTAAAATTGTGATACTCAATTGATACCGATAATAAAAGATGAATACAAGTCACGTTTGACTTCTGCAATGACAAGAGGTGCTCAGAGTGGTTACCATCACTGTCCAGACACTTCCAATTACGGTGAACTACTGCTTGAGCAACGTTGACCAAAGTGTCCTCTTGTATACATTTTTTGGGGCACCCTGGTATATAAGGAGAAAAAAAAAATCATAAAAAGGAGCTACTGCAAAATCCAAGACCTCCCTCGCTGCATGGGGCAATCGGACTGGTCAGACTTGGTTTGGAGTTGCTGTGTGAGTTTAGACAGGTTCATTAATTTCCATATGTCCCAGTTTTCTTATTTTTGAAAGTAGTCATGACATTTGGGTCATTGCAAAAATTAAATGTAATTATATGTATAAAGCATCAACTACGATGTTTGGTTATATCAGTAGTAGACAAAATGGGAGCTATCAGTAAGACATTTATCTAATATTTAAAAACTTTTTTTTTTTGTGATAACACTTCTCATTCCTTTGGGATGTATCATCTGATCTTGGAAAAATTTCACTATGCATTACACTAAAAGTTTAATTATGAATACACACTACAGTAAAAGTTTAATTATGAATACACACACACACACGCCATGCGTATGGCATGTTTTCCCTTACATGAAGAGTAGGGAAAGGAGGAGGAGGAGGGGGGGAGAGAGAGAGAGAGAGAGAGAGAGAGAGAGAGAGAGAGAGAGAGAGAGAGAGAGAAAGGGATATCTGATATCTTTTATAAGGAAACTAATCCCATCACAAAGGCCTATTTCCCCCATGATCTCATCTAAAACTAATTACCCCTCAAAAACTGCACCTCCAAATACCATCACATTGGGGGTAGGGTTTTTTTTTGGGGGGGGCAGTGTCACTGGCCCTCATATGTGGGACCCGAACCAGGGCCGCTGGTGTCCCAAGCCAGCTCTTAACCACTGCACCACTTGGCCAGCCCTGGGGGTAGGGTTTTAATGTATGGATTTTGAGGGGGACACAACTCAGTCCAAGTCAACCCCCTTTGAGGTTAAACATATCTCTGAATTAACTTTGATAATTGCCAGTACTGGAACCTCCGGCTCCCACTTCCCCTGCTCTAGTGGTCATAAGATAGAAGCAGCCTGAATTGCTAAGCACATAGACTATACTTCCTGGAGGGTTGACTGGGATTCCATGGACTTTCCATGACCAAGAAATGAACTTCGTTGTGTTAAGGCACTGAAATGTTAGTGTTGTTTGTTACCCCAGATAATCTATCTTATTTCTGCTTAATGGAGCACCCAATACATAAGTATCTTTCTCCTAAAATAATGTTATAGAAATCTGGATTCTACTGCACTAATTGTAAGTTTGTACCATTCTTGCACAAAACAAATCAATGTTCATGAAACAAACATAACGTGTAGTTTAAATAAGACCATAGCCGGTTTTAAATGATTTCATCAATCCAATTTCAATTACTTTGACTGTTTTGGGAGATAAAACTGAATTAAAAAAGATTCAAAAATTGTTATTTTTACCAATTTTTGCTATTTTTTCAAATAATAAAGTGAAGTCCTTTCTTGAATATTACTGAGATTGGCACAAAAAGTATAGCTCAGAAAAGCATAGAAGGACCTGAACTTTTATTCCACTGATATTTTCAATTTGCTGGGAGATCTTACAAAAACGTTTCATTACTTGATGAACAACATTTCATTGCTTGATGAGATTGATTTTTCTTATATTTCAAAAGGAAATATGAGTGATGGCCCATTCTATATCACGGGCCTGTTTTGAGGGCCAGCTGAGGTCACAGAAATGTTAAAACTTTGTATGTTCTTGTTAAATTTCCCAAGCAATAGATTTATTTGAATTATTATCTGTGCTCTCACAATTCCTAGGTGTTCAATTCCATCTATATGACAAGATGCCGTCGTCTTACTGGTGGTGTTCACTACTCCCTACTGCTTCAGAATGAGGAAGTTGCATATTAACTATTAACCAAACTAATATACGGAAATTTCAACTTTGTCAAAAAATTTTAAACTCTTGTTGATAACAACAATTAAAATCCAATCAAGGAAACTCAGTTCATCATGGCACACCTGTGAATGGGACTTAAATTGAAGAATAAATTTGTTAATATTTAGGAAATATATTAACAACATTAAGCTTTTATGATTAAAAAATTGCCTTCACTTATTCGCCTGCTTATGTAGCTTCCAGTTCTCAGAACCTCCAGGAGCTTAATTTCAGCAAGTTTGTTTTTATTATCTAAATACTTCATAAAACCCTTTTTTTTTTTGATGGCAGGCAAGAACACTGTTTCCTTTCACTCCAATAAAGATTTTTCTTCTAACACACTAACACTCATTTTGTTCTAGATGTAAACTGGATACTAGAACTATCATACACATATGTGAATAATCCTTTACCACTTGTAATACATTTGCTACGTACTGCATTATTTGCCTATCACAGCTGTCTTGTGAGATCAGTCATGTTATTCCCATGAAATCTATGAGGGAATTGAGATGTGGTTAGTAAATTTGGGAATAGAGCTTCAAATCCAGTGCTATTTTTTTTTTTTTTGCTTCCCAAATACAAAAGTCTTGAGAACTTTGTGTTTTAATCCCCAAGTGTCCACCTTCCATCTATATAATTTTTCTTCCAGGTTTATAGCTCAGCTTGGTTTAAAAAAAGAAAAATGTTTTCTATTTTTCTCACAAAGAACAGAAAGCCTGTCCTATTGCATTTGTGCCTGTCCAGAGTCCTCTGTGAATGCCATTTATAACTGATCAGAGACCTGGGGTTTTCCTTGGTTCCAACACCGTGACCACTGTTTTAGAGCTTATCTACCTAACACTTTCAAAATCTGTTTATGTGCAAAACTATTAAATATAGCTGCTTTCTGAATGAATTACACTTTTGACTTTGTTTTGGTCAGTTTGCAAACGCCTTTCTAGAACTATAATCTTCTCGGTGTAATTTATGTCTGAAAAGATTATATCTTATTTTGCATGCTAGGATTTCTTTAAAATTATTTATTATTCATGTTACATTTTCAACTGGTGCTGGTCTATGCAGATTTTAAATGTGTTTGTCATATACCATTAGTCTCTGTGTGAAATCTCTCAGTAATAGTTAGCCCTTGAATTTTCTGCAGCTAAGGAGAATTTAACACTGATTGATGGCAGATCACTTAGCTGGTTGGCAGACTTTTCAATTTACAGTGGGGAAATTGCTCTTTTCTTTTTGTTCACTCCTTCTCCGCTTGTGCAGAGTGGGAAGACATATGTGCCAGACCATATTCGAGAAGCAGCACCGGACTGGCGATATGGCATGGCTTTTTCACAATTATAATTTTATCAGTTTCCCAAACTGTACAGGGAATGTCAAATATCTGCTATGACATTCTTCCATTATTGTTGGCAACATATTTATGAGTCTCTTGCACTCTGTCCAGTTCCTTACATGCACCACCTCACCTGCCATCTTTTGCATGATAAAGTGGCCCTGAGTTGGGAAGAAAGAGACGCTTGTGTTTGGCTCAGAAGTCCCAGGTATTTTGCTCATGGGCTGTATGTAGACCAGAACTATTATGAATTCTACGTTTTCCTCTACGCATGATCAGGAAGCACAGCTCTCCACCAAGCTGTGTTAGATACATTAATTAGAAAAGATGTTGGCTGTAAGTAACAAAGGATTGAACCTAGAGTAGCTTCAACAATGGATTGTTTTTCTCACATAACAGGAAATCCCAGAGTGCGTGGTTTTTGTCGGTGGTTCAGCTGCTCACAGATGAATTCAGTGATACCAGCTTTTCTTGTCACTGCATGTTACTATGTTTAGAACATTGGCCACCAACTGCCTTTAAATGACTGAGGTCTTTGGTTGGGCAAGACTCATTCTTCTTCATTTTCAAATGCAAATAGCATGTGAACATTGTATGGATGGGATTCAATGAACTGCCCTTTACTCCAGATCTCACCAATGGAGGTCTCCATAAGTTGACTTAGCATTGCATTAAAGAGGCCTATAAAATATGCTTTTTATTAAACATTGATTTATTTAACAAGTATTTAATGTGCACTAAGTATGTGTCTAGCACTTGCCTTGACACCAGGAAAAAATGGTGGATTAAACATAAAAAAATATCAGTGTCCTTATGGATCATATATTCAGCAGCCAATGTAATTGTCTTAATGAAATACTTGCTCTGTGATGAAGAGATTAAATAAATGCTTTTTCCTCCATAAATTTTTTTTCTTTTTTTTGAGGGCAGTGTCACTGGCCCTCATATGTGGGACCCGAACCAGGGCCGCTGGCTTCCCAAACCAGCACTTAACCACCGTGCCACTCGGCTGGCCCTCCATAAAATTTTTTTTTACTACTTTACCTACGTCTATAAAATTTTCTTACTACTTTACCTACTTTCCTTACAATGCCTCATTTAGTGCTTTGCTGGTGCAAACTCAAACTAGCTAGCGTTAGCCAACTGTAAAATTTTCAAAATTTCACAAGCCAATTGTTAAACATGGTCATTATTTAAAGTTAATCATATACACTTACCATTAATTAGATTATATTAAAACCCAAAGTAATAGATACTCAAAGAGTCATTATTTCCTAATTTTATTACTGTAATCTATGCTCTGGGTTTCATTTATGGCTCTTATATGAGAATGGTAGAAATATGGTACAGTGGTGTGTCACAGCTTCCAAGTTGCATGTTCAGTGACATCACATTAAAATCAGACATCATGGGAGATTTGCAATGTGGACATTAGCAAATGCTATAAATCATGACCCTTTTGTTTCCAGTGATACATTTGCCTGAACTCCACAGGCCCCATTCAACTGTGAACCTTTTCTTTTATTAATTTTCACAGCATTTATTTTTGGTACAACCTTCATTCTTTCAGCCAACATTTGCTCAGCATGTATTGAATGTTAGGCACTAGATAAAAAGTTGAGGATTCAGAAATGAGGACAGTTTTGTCTTTGTCCGGAAGCCATTTAGAATTTAAGAAGCTTCAGACAAATTAATAAAAAGTTATACAATGGGGTCATAAATATTATAATACTAGCAAGTCCTAGATAAGAAGACATAAAAAATGACAATAACTAATATTGGGTGAGTCAGAAACCTTGGAACTTGAAGAAAGAGAAGGTGTTTTCCTAGGAGATGAAGCAAGAAGGGCATCATCCTACAGAGAGAAAAATCTTTATAAAAGATGTGAGTTTTTGAACAGCTGGGTGAGTCTGTATACTCCAGTTGTTCTGTATGACTGAAGACAATTGTAGGGGAATGAATGGTGGCAAGAAAAGGTGCTCAAGGGCCAGATCACAGAAGGCTATGTTTTCATCATCTTTGCATCCTTCAAAGCTAGCACAATGCTTGGAGCATGAATTCCTCAGTATTTACTGAATAAGCACTAAGAAATTTGGAGTTGCTTTTCACAAATGACAATGAGGAACTACTAATCATTGTGCTTGGTGTTTTAAGTGTTGGTAATTGTGTAGCTATTTTACTTCTTAGAACCACTTTAGCTGCATCCCATAAATTGAGGTATGTTGTGTTTCCATTTTAATATGTCTCAAGGTACTTTCTGATTTCCCTTTTGATTTCTTCTTTGACCCATTGGTTGTTGAGGAGTGTGTTGTTTAATTTACATGTATTTATGAATTTTCCAATTTTATTTCTGTTAATGATTTCTAGTTTCATACCATTGTGTTCAGAAAAGATACTTAATATAATTTTAATATTCTTAAATTTGTTAAGGCTTGTTTTATGGCCTAAGATGACCTATATTGGAGAATATTCCTTGTGCACTTGAGAAGCATGAGTATTCTGCTGCTGTTGGGTGCAATGTTCAGTATGTGTCTGTTAGGACTATGTGTTCTACAGTGCTATTCAAGTCCTCTGTTTCCTTATTGATTTTCTGCCTGGGTGTTCCATCTATTAGTGAAAGTATAGTATTGAAGTCTCCTATTATTGTATTGCTGTGTATTTCACTTTTTAGTTCTATCAGTGTTATCTCTATATATTTAGATTCTCTAATGTTGGGTGCACATATGTTTATAATTGTTATATATTCTGATGAATTGTTCCTTTTATTATCATATAATGTCCTTCTTTATCTCTTATGATGAGTTTTGACTTAAGGTCCATTTTGCCTGATAAAAGTATAGTCACCTCTGCTCTCCTTTTGTTATAATTTGCATGGAATATATGTCCCATCCCTTCACTTTCAGCCTATGTATTTCCTTAATTCTAAAGTGAGTCTATTGTAGATAGCATATTGTCTGGTCTTGTTTTCTTATCCATTCAGCCACTCTGTCTATTGATTGGGGCGTTTAATCGATTTATGTTTAAAGTAACTATTGATAGAGAAGGATTTGTTACTGCTATTTTTTATTGTTTTCTGTCTAACTTATAGTTTTTTTGTTTCTATTTTCCTCCTTACTGTTTTCCTTTGTGTTTCATTGATTTTTTTTTTCATAGTGATTTACTCTGACTCCTTTTTATTTTTCTTTCTTTCTTCCTTTTTAAATTTTTTTTATTTTTTATCTTTCATAGGGAATTTCTTTCTGGTTGTCATGAGACTTACCTAAAACATCTTATAGTAATAATATTCTATTATAGTAAAAATATTCTATTTTTAGCAACTTAACTTCAATTGTATACAAAACTACACTTTACTCCTCCTTCCCCTTATATTATTGGTGTCATAGTTCACATTTTTCATATTGTGTATTCATTAACATTTTAATAATTATAGTAATTCTTAATACTTTTGTTTTTAACATTTATACTAAAAATTTTCACACCACCATTACAGTATTCTCTGTCACCATATACTTACCTTACCTGTGGGTTTTGTACTTTCGTATGCTTCAGTGTTGCTATTTAGTGTCTCTTGTTTCAACTTGAAGAACTCCCTTTGGTATTTTTCATTAGGCAGGTCTAGTGGTGATAAAGTCCCTTAACTTTTGCCTAGGAAAGTCTTTATTTCTTCTTCATTTTTGAACAGTTTTCCAGGCATATTATTTTTGGTTGGCAGTTTTTGTTTCAGCATTTTGAATAAGTCATCCCACCCCCTTCTTGTCTTCAAGGTTTTTGCTTAGCAATCTGATAGTCTTAGGACGGCTTCCTTGCATTTGACAAGTCACTTTTATCTTGTTGCTTTCAAAATTTTCTCTTTGTGTTTCACTTTCGACAATTTGATTATAATGTGTCTCATTGTAGATTTCTTTGGATTTTTCCTATTTGGGTTTTTTTTTTTGTGTGTGTTTCATGAATCTATATGTCTGTTTCGCTCTCAACTTTTGGGGAGTTTTCAGCCATTTCTTTAAATAACCTCTCTGCCTCTTTCGGGATTTCATCTCTTCTCACACTCCCATAATGCATAGATTTATTCTTTTGGTAGTGTTCCATTAGGCATTCTTCACTTTTTCATTTTTTTTCTTTTTTTTCCTCTGACAGGAAAATTAAAATGACCTATCTTCAAGTTTGTTGATTCTTTTCTGTTTGATCAAGTCTGCTTTTGAAGCTCTCTCTTGACTTTATAAGTTATTGTATACTTCAGCTCTCTATTTTATGGTTCTTATCTTTTTGTTGATATTGTCATTTTGTTCATATATCATTTTCCTGACTTCATTTAGTTTTTCTGAGTTCCCTCATGCCTGACTGAGCTTCTTTAAGCTCACTTTCAATCATATTGATTATTTTGAATATTTAACTAGGTGATTCATAGATATCTGCTTTTTTAGGGTTAGTTACTATATATTCATTTTATTTCCCTTGGTTGTGCCTTATTTCCCTGATCGTCCATGTTCCTCATAGCTTTATATTAATGCCTGTGCATTTGAAGGAATTTCCACCTTGCCCATTCTTTACAAGCTGGCTTTAATAAGCAGTGGCCTTTACCAATTAGCCTAACTAGAGATTCTGGGTACTTCTCAAAATTTTTCTGTATATATGCACATTCTACTCGTTTCCCTCCCTGGGGCAGAAGTCTCAGGGTTGTATACTTTTTCTCATTCTCACATAGCCATACCAGCCAGCTAGAGTCAACTACTCTCCCTTTTCCTTCGGTTTTAGCTTTCCTAGATGTTGAAACTGTCAGTTCCTTCAGTGCTCCAAGTGAGGGATGATAGAAAAATGGTTCCCTTGGGTAACTCCTCTACAGTTCGGCAACTTGGATACCAAACACACTTTCCTTTTCTCCCTGAGAGAGAAATTACAGGCTGAGGCAATCTCTGAGTACTGGACTGTGAGGACTTTAGCGAGGAGGTGATGTGAAAAGTGAAATTGCTCTTCTCGCCTGGTTCAACGTGGCTGTTTCAGTGTTTTGTTCTTATGGGATATAATAACTTCTTAATCGGACTCTGGACTTATATTTCGGTTCACACATCATTGCTAAATCAGAGTGTCTGTTGGGAGGAGGGCTCAGATTTCCTATTCCATCATTTCACTGACATCACTGCCGGTAATAGAATTTTTAAACAAATGCTGCAACAAAACTGGACATTTGAAATAAAGGCCCTCCTATAAGACAGCAGACAGGGAGTAGTTAGTAAATGACTAATTATATTTCCATTAGTAAGACTGCATGAGAAGAGTGGCCTCAAGGTAAATTATTTCCTGTATTTATGAGATTATTTAAAAAGTTTTTAGGGCCGGCCGAGTGGCTCAGTTGGTTAAGAGCTCACTCAAGAGTGCAAGCTGAGCTCTGAGCAACAGTGGTTTGATGCCAGCCCGAGCTGAGTTGCCATTGAGCTGCCAACAGGTGGCAGGATGGCTCAGCTAAAAAAAAAAAAAAAAAAATTTTTGCTATAACCTTCCACTTGGAAAGGAGGAAACAAGGATAGCCTTCTGGAAGTGGGGCCTCCATGAGCTCAGAATTTCATTAATCAGAAATATGCTAAGTCTTCTTTAACAGGCTGTGTAGCTGTTGGTCCTGAGACAGACTTGACAGAAAGTGTTAACATATCTAGAGAAAGAACAGGGAAGTTCTAAAGGTCAGCAGTGGCCTCTCTGGAACGATGAACAAGTAGAAAGCTAGTTGGTATTGTTCAATACTATCTGGTCAAGCTCCAGCACACGTAGAGGGTAAATTAATTCTGCGTCTGCAAACATAGATGGCAGTTTTCAGGCCTGTCCATATTGTATAACTGAAGGTGTCAGTCTATCCAAGTTTTCCAAAGGAAGACTGACTTTGCTCTGAGTCATGTTCATAATGCATCCTTCTGATTAACATGTGGCAAAATCACACAGTCTATCCTTCAGCAAGGACATTCAACTCAACCAGAATTTAATTAAGCTCCTACTAAGTGTCAGGTATTTTATAGGAAATAATTGCACTACCATTGTTTAAGAACATTTGGGGGCCGGCCAAGTGGTGCAGTGGTTAAGCGCTGGCTTGGGAAGCCAGCGGCCCCGGTTCAGTCCCACATGTAAGGGCCAGTGTGACACTGCCCTCAAAAATAAGACCATTTGACTGCAATGAACAGTTAATTTTCTCACAGTGCATGAATAAATTGTCCTGATTTTATTCATTGATTGCATATATTTGATGCCTGTGAGCTGCCATTCCACCAACTCTGGTCTCACCTCTCTGTCTCTCTCTGTCTCTCTCTGTCTCTCCCTCTTCCTCTCTCTCCCTTTTCCTCTCCCTCCCTCCCCCCTCCCTCGCTGCCCCCCCTTGCTGCCCCTCTTTCCCTCTCCCTCTTCTCCCCTGCTTCCCTCATCTCCCTCTCTCCTTTTTCTCACCCTCTCTCAGAACTGCTTTGTTTGAGTCTACAGTAACATTGCTGAGTCTGCAAGGCCAGACTGGACCTTGAGCTGTGGTAATGAATGCAATCCCAGTGAAGGCTTTGAAAGGCAGCCAGCTGGCCTTTCCTGGTGACCCTTTCTATATCAAAGAGCACCTCTGTAGTAGAAGCTATATTTGCATGAATTAGAGATTGGACAAAACAGGGTAGTAAATTAATATGAGAGTTGATTGCATTCAGGACAGTTTCTGGCTGTTTCAAAATAAATCTATATTATCTGGTATTTTATTTTGCGTCTTTCTTGCTGTTTGCTTACTTTTTTTCAAAGTAGGTTCTGAAAAAAAATTCAATAAATGAGCAGGACAGTAAGATTCTATCTTATCGGTTATCTCTGTTACTACTTCTTAGAATGTTTTCCTCCTCAATATTCACCTCACTGACTCTTTCACACTATTCTTATTTCTGTTCAATAGCTTTTCTCCTCAGAGGAGCCATCCCTCTCTATTGTAACATGGCACCTTTCTTCAAACTTTATCCCCAACCCTGCTTTATTTTTTTTTCATAATACTTATACACTGTAATGCCAGATATTGATATTTATTTGTGTGCTGTTTCTCTCCTGAAAATGATAGAGACTTTGTCTATTTTATTTTCTGTCTTCAGCTTCACTGCATGTAGTCAATTTTTGAACTACTTATTTTGCTTACTAAGGTGATTTTTTTTTTTTAAGATTTTATTGGGGAATTGGGGAAGGGGAACAGCGTTGGGGAATTGGGGAAGGAGAACAGACAAGTTGCTGTCTTTTTGTTCTTCAGTCTAGTTGCGGAGGACGTTGTTTCACTGGCCCATGTTGGTATCATCATTGCGCCCTTCCCTGGTGAGGCAGATCGGTTGCCGGCCTCTGGATGTTGCTCACCACGGCTATTGGCAGCTCACGCTGGCCACTCACTGTAGCCTATGGCAGCCCACCGCAGCAGGGGCTGCAGCCTACACCGTCGCCGGGGCTCGCACAGCCCAGCTCCAGGTGGAGCTGTTGTTAGCTGTAGAGGGCAGTGTCACTGGCCCTCATATGTGGGATCCGAACCGGGGCTGCTGGCATCCCAAACCACTCGGCCGGCCCGATACATTTTGACTTACATTACCCAAAACAAATTTCCAACTCACCAATTTTTAAAAGGGTTCCATTCAAATTAATATAAGGAAATTATACATATGTTTTCTTATAAAAGTACTCACTGTGGTACAATAAGATGTCAAAACTTTTTTTTTTTTGGTGAAAATATTTAAATTCTACACTGTTAGTGTTATCAACTATAGTCACCAAGTTATGCCCTAGATTCTCAGACATCATTTATCTTATGCCTGAAGGTTTGTACCCTTCACCCACCTCTCCCTGTTCATCTCTCCCCCTCACCCCAATCCCAACCATTCTGTTTCTATTAATGTGTTAATTAACTGAGGCAGGGAGAATCCTTTCACAATGGATACATGTATTAAATCATATTGTTGTGAACTTTAAATATCCAACAATTTTATTTGCCAATTATACCTCAATAAAATTGAAAAGAAAAACTATTCACAGAAGAAGAAATCAAAAGAATAAGTATATGAAAATATAATTAACCTCACTAGCAATTAAAAAATGCTAATAAAAATAAGATTTTTTTTTTCAATTAAGAAAAATGAAGGAATTTAAAACTGTAATGCAGGGTATTTGAGTGCATGTTGATCCCATTGTTGATATGCCTGTAAATCTGGGTGTGCTATTTTTTTCCCCCTATTGTAATTCCTAGTATCCTCATTTTTTGAGGGAAGTAATACCTCTCTGCACAGACACACACACTTTCCCAGGTTCATTGTGAAAATCAAATGAGACAGAATACATAAAACACTTTGAGAATTTTAAAATACAGTCTTACTGGGATATTACTATTTGACCTAAGTTATGTCAAAGTCTTTCTCTTGATAACCAAGATACGTCCTTGATATATATATATATATATATATATATATATATATATATATATATGATCTCAATCATATGTGTCACTAGGTTTTTGTGGTTATTTAGCAGGCTTTTTTTTGGGGGGGCGCCTGTTGTGTCTATTGTGCTCTATGCAAACCTGAGACACGTATATGAAGTCATGACATTTACATGAAGTTAGCAGATATTAAGCTTTAATGGTTTTCCCTTGGGTGAAATCGCCTCCTTACATCCCTAAGTAGAGAATTATTTCCCAGCCTCAAAGATTTCCAGCCAGGTGTTGATTATGAATTTGTGCTAGTTGCAAACTCTTTGACAAGAGATGCAAATTGAAGTCTTTATGTCATTGGTTTGCGGGGCAGTCCATAGAGAAATAAAAATGTGTTTGTAAACTCTGAGCATAGGTGGTCATTTTTGAAATCCTCCAGATATGACAGAATGATTTCCAACAAAGAGTGCAGGATTGTTTATTACAACTTTGAGTGGCAGTCTAATATATTAAATCAGTTCAGAAGATTGTAAAATGCATTAGCAATTTAATACCTTCGACAAATTTAACTGTCACTCAGGAGCATATCTGCCCTTGTTGTAAATAAAATAGTCAAAAACGAAACTCCTTACTTGATGGGCAGTCATGTTCAAGGAGACAAAAGCTTTTCTATGTACAGCCATACTGTGTTCCATGTACACTGCATTTAGCAAAATTAACTGGCACAAAATTAATAGAGCATTTGGCAATGGCTAGACAGCTTGAAGCCTTAAAAAAATTTTGACAAAATGATGAACTGGGCACCACCTAAATCTTGCACGGAGGTGTCTCTCCATCAGAAAATTGCCCTGCAACTTCCATAGCTACTTGTCAACATTGTGCCTCTTTTACTAAGAAAGATGTTTATGAATTATTATTATTTTTTTCAGATTTTTTGGGGTAATTGGGGTTGGGGAGCAGCGCTGGGGAATAGGGGAAGGGGAACAGACACATTGCTTTCCTTTTGTTCTTCAGTCTAATTGTGGAGGACATGGCTTCACTGGCCCTGTTGGTATCATCATTGCGCTCTTCCTGGTGAGGCAGATCGATTGCCGGCCTCTGGACAGCTGCTCACAGTGGCTTTTGGCAACTCACGCCAGCTGTCAGCCACTCAGGGTAGCTCACGGCACCCACTGCAGCCCCACTACAGCCTACACCATTACCCGTGACTCACGGCAGCCCAACTCCAGGTGGAGCTGTTGTTCACCATTTTAGCTGTAGAGGGCACAGTGTTACTGGCCCTCATGTGTGGTCCGAACCAGGGCCCTGCTGCTCAGAGCTTTCGTCCCATGCCAACTTTTTTTTTTTTTTTTTTTTTAGCTGAGCCATCCTGCCACCTGTTGGCCGCTCAGCTCGGGCCGGGAATTGAATGGGCGACCCTGTTGCTCAGAGTTCGCACTCTTGAGCAAGCTCTTAACCCACTGAAACACTTGGCCAGCTCAAGCCAACTCTTAACCAATGTGCCACTCAGCTGGCCCTGAAGTATTCTTAATGGTGGGGTACATGTTACTGCTCTGATGTTCATAAACACTCTGGTAGGTTACCTGGGATATGCTACCTCATGCCAGGAGTCTTTGATGCATTAGCGGCGTTTATCCTCACAATGATACTACAGCCAATAAACATTTTTCTCATTGTACAAGTGAGATATCTATGACTTAATGAAAGTAAGTGACTATTCAGAATCTCATAGAGATGCAATAATCGCTAATCATATCATTATCCACTCACGCTAAGACTAGCAAAAGAAAATATGTTAACAGTGAGTATCATCTGAATGTCAGATTAAGATTAGTTACCTAATTTTAGCATTTCAAAATTTTAAACAAGAAGAGCGTGTGTGTGTGTGTGTGTGTGTGTGTGTGTGTGTGTGTGTGTTTAGGCAGATAAATATATAGCTAGACAGATATCTTCTCAGCAACTTGTCAATCATATGTGTAGCATGCTCAGAGTGATCTATTGGGTTGTCAGAAAAGTCATGACGTATTTTTTCTATGTTTTTCATTGCAAAAATGCATCATGACTTTTCCGACAACCCAATAGTTATTCACTGGCTGAATGGTGAGTAGGAAAAACCAGCCTTTACCTCCTCATGCCAACCAACTTCCAGTTGGAAGATTTTGTTTTATTTTGGTCACGCCCTCTGCCCCAGCCTGTCTCCTGGATCTTGTCGACATTAACTCTTCATTTTCATTTCCCACTGTTTTCCAAGTGCTTGGCAGTTCCAGTATCTTATGTACCAGAAATATATTCTGTACAATTGAGTCATATTATTTTACATTGAAAGGAGCCACACTGCTTTTCATTCAAATCTACTTTAGTCATCTTTTTTCTTAAAAGTGCACAATTTAATTTATGAACTTAATATAAATATAGCTTAATATAAATATGAAATAATATCTACTTTGAGTTAACACATACAAATTTCCAAGCATAGTTCATTGGTAATTATGGTTTCCTGTCTTACTTGATTCCCAAAAGTTCCTATTCATCAAAATCCTGGAAATCTTATAAGGATTTCTTCTTTTCTGTAGGGAAGTGAAAACCCAAGCCTTCTTTTGTTCTTACTTTTTAAAAAAGTAAAGATATTTATAGCAAAGAATTTTGAATACATACAAAATTAGAGATGAGAGTTTAATAAAATTGATGTAGTTGACAACTGTCTTGTTTCATGTATATCTTATTTAATCTAATATACTCCACCCATTATTGATGAAAATACTATGTTGTAAATATTTAGAACGCATCTCTAAAAGATGAGTCTTGAGAAAATAATAATTGCAATATAATTATCATACCTTAAGAATAAGATTAACAAAATTATTATCCAAAGTTCACATTTCTTGATTTTTAAAGATGTATTTATTTGAACATTATCTAATAAGATCTGTATATTATAATTTGATGTCTTCTACATTCTGTATTCTCTTCATTTTATACATTTTCCTTAAACTCTTGTCCTTGCATATTCTTGTTATAGAATTTTGGTTGTTAGTCCCATAGATTTTTCCACAGTCCATATTTTAATGCTTACATTTTAATAGTGTTATTGGATATAATTCTCTATCAATTATATTAGCCCTAATCATATGAAATTGTTAATATTCAACTGGTTTTGATTTACAAAATGGCAGTTTTATGTGTTCAACTTATTAGGTCCTGTAAATTGGTAGTTACATCTAGACTAGATAGATCTAGCTAGGTTTGGATAGTTTGTCTGCTTTCAGATATTACAAGGTGTTCCAGGCTCAGCTTTTTTATTTCCTGCTCCAGACGCTTAATCAGAATTCCTTCAAAATCTGATTTCTTTTCATAGGAATAGGTATTTAGAGCTCACAGCCTACAGCACGAGTGCTTACTGGTATTTTAGTTTTGTCATTGTTTCTAGGATTTCCAGTGATTAATCATAGTGTATTTTGTAATTTTAAGGTAAATTACATAATGAGTTCATGGTGATACTTCCAAACCAACTCAGAAAATTACTTACTCTCATCCATGTTGTATCACATTCGTGTTTCATCATGATGAAAATTCCAGTTAACAACTAAGTTACTCATTTTATTTATGCTATATTACATATAACAATTTCAAGCACTATTATTAAAAATATAATTAATGATTTATTTATTTATTTATTTATTTATTTATTTATTTATTTATTTATTTATCTATCGTTCTTTATATCCAGAGGAGTATATCCTATTGCAGATGTGCAAAAAAATTAAACAGTTTCTCTTTATGTAGTAATGCTGACAACTGGATACACAAGATCATTATTTCAAGCCACTTTTAATTTTTAGGACTTGCTTTTTAATTTGTAGAAAATAATCATGTAAAACGTGTATCTAGTTCAACAGCCAACTGTGCCAAACAAGATATATACATAACAGTCTGGCTTCTATTCCTGTTTCCTTTGCCCTTCTCCCTCCCTGTCCCTAAACATGACTCTTTTATGTAACAGTTTATTCTTCCATTGGTTTTACTGAGATACAAGATAATCCAAGTATGCATGTTGTAGCGTTCCACACATACTCACTCCATCTTGATTTTTTCATTTAACAAGATAGCCTAAAGAATGTTCCATTGTTGTTTAGAGTCCTATTCCTTATTTCTTTATCAGTATATGTTGTGTCAGTCTCCTATTTATATGTTTGCCACAGTTAATTGCTTGGTTTATGTATATTTTTAATATGTTGCCAGTACATCCTTGGGATACACTCCTAGAAATGTAATTGTTTCATCAAGTAGTAAATGAATATGTAATTTGTGTAGGTATTGCCAAGTTTCCTTTTGTAAGAGTTTTAGCATTTTGTATTTCCATTAGCAATGTATGAGAATTCTATTTCCCTATGGCTTTCCCACAGAGATGTTGTCAAGATCCTGGAAGTTTGCCAATTTGATAGGTGAGAAAAGCTATCCTAGCAAAGTACTAATTTGCATTTATTTTTGTGAGTTAAGTTGAGCATCACTTCAAAAGGTGGAGAGACAGTTGTGTTTCTTTGCATTTGAACTGTCCAACTTTTCCATAGCATCGTTTGCACTTTTCTTCTCTATTTTTATTCTTCTCCATTTTTTTATATATTTGGGACATCAATCCCTTAGTTGTATAAGTGGCGAACAGTTTTTCCCAGCGTGTTATTTGTCTTTTCACTTTGCTTGTCTTATTAAATTTTAATCAAATTTATCAGTCATCTTATTTTTTAAAAACTGGATTCTTTTGTTGGCTTTGACGAAAAGTTTTTCAATCTTTTGGGACTTCTTTTAAGGTTCGGCTCCAACAGCTTACAGCACATTACTCTGAATGGGAATTCTGGTGGCTTCATGTCTGTACTCAGTGAAGGTAGGCTAAGATGTACCGAATGTTTTCTACTGGAATTACTTTGTCTCTCCACAGACTTAATTTAGAACAAATGAAAAACTTACGATATCTTCCCTATCTTTCCCATTACACATACAAAGTGATGTGATTGACACCTGACAATGTAAAGATTTGGTTCTAACTATGCAGTCTTCCCAAAGAATGTGCTGTCACTTTGCAGCTACAAGGAAGAATTTTGCTCTAAAGAGACATATGATGTCACCTGGAGGGTCACATGTGAAGCCTGTTACTGAACAATGATAAAGGAAATTTGTGCCTGCCACCTGTGGGGAGGGAACAGTCTTGAGGCTTCTAGATAATCCTGAACAAAGACTCATCCTCCATATTTTCTTCTCCCTTGACTAGATATATTTTTATTGTTAATTATGTTTATAATGTCATGCTCTCAGGACACCAAGTTTCAGATTTTGTTCCTTCTTTGCAAATAATTTTTGAACTTGATATTAGGTATGCACATCATGGAGGCACAATTAATTAATCATACTAATGGCAAAATAGTTTGAGAATAAAAAAATATTGAAAATATCTGCAAATAAAACACTTATGTACATTTGAGCAACATAAACTTCTCTACTCGTCTGTCTGTATCACCATCTTATCAAGAGAACTTGCAGTCTAGTGAGAGGGAGACAAATAATATATTCTTGTCTGTCATGTTTTTAGAAATCTAAATAGAGAAACCTAAAGAAATATTCATTACCTTAAAATTTCAAAGTTTACAAATTAGATAATTTTTGATTTTGCATTTGAGATGAGTGCCTTCTCCAAAACAGTTCTGAGAAAACCGATATTGGTTTTCAGCCTGATAATAATGCTAAAAATTATAAAGTAATTTACAGTTTTCATATAGATGCTTTAAATATTTGACCATATTTTCCTGAGACTGAGATTGATAAACCATTAAAGTAACTCTTCACACATCCCCAAACATTCACAAGTAAAAGTCTCATTCCACATCCATGAATTTCAAAAGAAAGTTTGCTTTGGCACCTCCTACTATGATGATTATTGCTTGAAATGAAAGAAACATCAATAAGTATATCAAACATATCAGTTAGACATTTGACTTATTCTGAACTTAGTGATTTATTTGTTTGATCTAAGGCAAATTGGGTTTTCAGTAAGTTGTATTTTCTTTTTCTAGTTCATCTATTATAGATAAGTGAGGTTGTTTCAAGTAGTTAACACCTTAATGTTTTGTGCCTTTTAGGTTTATTTTAACTCTTTAAAAGGGTAACTGATTATCATTTTGTTTTCTGTTTATGTTGCTATTTCCCTTTGATTTTTTATTCGTTGTGTCATCTTGAATTTTAAAAATACCAGTATGCTTTCACATAATTATGGGTTTCCATAATATTTAGAATAATGTAGCTATCAGTCACAGAAATTTGTGATACCTGCATGTAAAATTTTGTTGTATCATTATTGATAGGGAACTAATTAGTACATACCAGAATGTTCTAGAAATAATAGCCTGTAATGATCATTCTAGATGCTTTGCTAGATATTTCCCGTCATATTTAATCTTCACAACAACCCTATGAATTTGCCCATTTTTCATTTGAAAAGAATAAGTCTCAAAATTATCCAAGTTTATATTCCTAATAAATGCACAAGTTAGGAATTAAAAGAATGACTCTTTAGGAACAAATTCTATGCCTTAACTGCAACACAAACCACATTACCTACTTTGAATCAATTACTCCATTTTCCCATTACATCAGAAATAAAATATGTTTTTGAATTTTAATGGATTTGTGACAATCTTCTGCTGTCGATAATTGCCACATATCCAAAATAATTCAAAAACCCAAACTATTGATAATGACTATGTTTCTGAGCAGAATAAATTAAGGTTTATAGACTGCAGGATGTATTTTGCCAGAATGAACTCCATTGAAATAAATTTTCAATGAATCGAAAGATGAAGGAAAGTTCATTAGCATGTTGAAAAGAAGTAGCCAGACTCCAACCAAGTCTCAAACAGCCCCACTGTAAGAGTGGGATTTCTATAATGAAACTATTTGCTAAGATTTGAGTGTAATTCGACATTATAGTATTATATTATGTGGCAATCAAAATCCACAGCAAATTATGTGAATTTCAGTAACATAATAATGAAAATTTTTGGAGAGATAGCATAACTACCTTGTTAGTTATTTTATCTGTTAGGTTTTACACAATGACTACCTTGTTATAAGAACTGAGTTGAATCCAAATAACTAATTGATATATTACTAATAATACATTATTACTCATATCTCTTGACTGATCCAAAATCTATCTGGTTTCTGATCATTTTGATACTACTCATGTTGTGCCCACTCCTTGGACTATTATTGATGTTTTTGTTAGATTCCGATTGCTCTGAGTCTCACAATTTCCCAGGACAGGTCTTTTAGTCAATCCTTTGGGGATTTCTAGCCCTAGACTTTGGGTCACCATTGCTGCATCTGGAAACCTGACCTTATTGTTAGTACCCTGACCAGAAAATCTGCTAGGTTCACACCTATAACATGTCAGAGAATTTAGAAATATTTGGTAACTAAGAAGATTATACAAGGAATGTCTATCCACAGACCAAAAACATCCACTGCTGGTCTTGGTTGTTTTGTTGTTGTGTGCTTGTTTTCCTTAACTCACCAAGACCTCATTCAATAGAGGTAAATGACATTACTTAACTTATAGTGAAAAGTATTGATTTTTTCTGCTTCCTCAAAGGTGACCTCCAAGCAATTGTAGACCCTAAATTATAGCAAGGCAAACAGATATTATATAGATTAAACTCAGCAGTTTCAAATCTATCCGCCAGTGCATTCCCACCTCCTTTTATAATCCATTAAATACTTTATTTTTAATTGCAGTTATAATATTTATTTTCTCACTCTCACCTGTTTGGGTATGCTATAGGTCTTTGTTAATTTCTCTAGAGATTTGTGGTTGGATTTTTTTTTCTTTCCATTATCTTTAGAGCATTTGTTCTTTTATTCAAGTGTGTTTAGAATCAGTTTGAAGTTGATTTTCTAAAATTTGGAATAAACTTTTTTTGAGAAAATGGAAAAAGACTTTATAACTTTAAGTGAAGCAAACATGCAAAAGTCCCTCCTTGTTTACAGTAAGAGATAGATACATCCTTGATGGCAGAAGCTAGTCTAACAAGTGTCTGATTCTAAGAGTCAACTCACATAATTGAAGCGTTGGGATTTACTTGAGCTTGTTGTTAAAATTAAGTTTATTTAATTGTGATAAATATCTTCTGACATACTAAAATGACTATATAGGCTATCATAGAGAACAAAAAAAACCCCATAATATATGAGAGATAACAATATTGGTAAAATAGAATATATATTTATTCTCAATTATAGGTCTAGTAACTATTTCTACCTTCAGTAATAACTAAAGTAAAACTTTGAATGTGATTTGTGACTATAAAGAAAAAATTACTTTTAGGTTGATTGTTATTATAATAATATAAAAATATTTAGTTTGTGGATTTAATCCAGTCCCTAAGCTGAGTCATGTGATGTGTTGTAATCCTGAATGATACTAATTTTGTTACAGTCATCTTACTTATTTATTCAATAAGCCTTTTTTCAATGTCTCTTATGAGCAAGACCTGGCTCTTAGTTTTCATCTCCAGGGATTCTTTGTGGAGGAAGACAAACATCACTCCTAGCCTTAAAGTTCTGCGTCTTGGCAAACTCTTCATCAGTAAATCAGCAGTATAATCATCGTCTTTCATAAGTACATGCTGTCCTCTAGTATTTAATGTGCATTTGTACATCTCATTTATTAGTAATTGAAATTCCAATGCCCTGCAGAATGGCCATGATTAAAGATAATGCTGGATGGTTGATTTTGGATAGACTACATAGAAACATGAATAGGAAAAAAGGGAATAAATAAATGATTGGCCAAAACAGTCCCTCTTGGTAATTTAAAATTAGTGGGTAGATCTCTCTTTTTTTTTTTTTTTTTTTTGAGGGCAGTGTCACTAGCCCTCACATGTGGGACCCGAACTGGGGCCGCTGGCTTCCCAAGCCAGTGCTTAACCACCGCGCCACTCGGCCGACCCTCTTTTTTTTTTTTTTTTCCTACTGTTATATTTCTAGAAAGCTCCAGATAGGATATTTAGTCCATAGTGATCTAGTGCTATCCATTTTCATCTTTTTAGTTGACATTACTGATATAACTCTTATACTAGATATGTTATTTAAAATACTACACTCTTTGATGAGTTACTCATATAGACATGTCTATTTGCTTTGAAATTTCTTGTTTTTCTTTATTTTTATTGGCATCATCTGATTTTCATTTTTGACAGAATTCATAGAAAAGAGATCATTGAAACATTCATTATATATGATGAATAAGGGAAGCAATTAATATTTAACATTTATATATAAAATTTGTAATTTTCACATGCATTCTTTTATTCTATAAGATTCAATACAGAGCATATAAGTTAGTTTTCAGCCTTAATTAGGGCCATTTAAATCAATCAGCACTAATGTGTCTGTTTAGCGGCTTGTATATGAATGTTTAATACACGTATTTGAAAAATTTGAATGAGAACAACAGAAGTCTGGTTTCAAAGCAAATATGCAAGTGAGGCTTTTGAGGAATAATTAATTTTTTAAAAAGACTACCAAATATGTCAATTATAAATAAATTCCAGCTAGGGGACATTGGTAAAAATGTTGGCACAATAATAAGTATATTTTGAAATATTTCTAACTGAAAATAAATATTAGAGATAATTTCTTAACATCTGCATGGCTGTGGATTGCTAAAAAATGTGTGGATTGCTAAAAAATGACTTGGAGCAGCTGTCAGGAGACCTGGTTTCTAGGGCTGGTTCAGCCATCAATTGTCGGCAAGTCGTGCGAGCTCTCCAGGCATCAATTTTCATCTGAAAAGGAAGATTTCATAAATATATTTCCTGTCCAGCTCTCTCAGTGCATGAGCCAATTTCCACATTTAATGTTAAGTAACATTTATAGTAGTGAATTCTCATTTACAAACGCTCTATTTTGAGAAAAATATTATATGGAATAATAAACATGCTAGCTTGGAAAATACTACCACTATTGCAGTAGATGACAGAAATAACCATACATTCTCCTCCTCCTTGTACCTGTGTCCTTGCAATGTGACTTCCCATCCTACTTGAAAAGGTTGAGCCTGTTTTCCAATCTCCTGAATCTAGGCTGGCTTTTTGATTTACTTTGGCCAAGAGAATGACACAGAAGCAGAGTTGTGCCAAGTGGGACTTTAGGCCCTCAGAGGCATCACAAACTTATGGTTTCTCTACCAGGCTCCTGAGAACTAACCTAGCATCAGCTGCTGCATGGATGAATGACCATATGGATCAGATGGCAATTATCCCAGCCATGTGAGAGAGTCCAGTCAAAACTGACAGAACTGCCCAAGCAGCTGACTTCAGGTGCTTGTGGGAACCCAGCAGGGACTAGAAGAACCACCGCACTTAGCCATTCCCCAAATCCCAACCCTCAAAATAAGGTGCTGCACATTTTTTTATACACCATTATTTTTTTAGGATGCTTTGTTAAACATCAAAAGTGAACCAATGCAACCATAATGTCCTAAGTTTGCCAAGATAAAATAGCAGTTATTGTAGAATAGATGCAAATATGAATTGGAAACAGACTCTGCCCTCAGGATTTTACAATGCGATCACTGTTTTATAAATGAACTCAAGAAGCTACTTCATGGATTACTATAAGAAAGGAGCAAGATATGAGCAAAAAGTCATACTTAGAGTAAGACTGAGGGAAAGAGGTGAATTTAAAAACTGATAAAAGTTATGACATAAATGCAAGCATAATATAATACATAGTATAGTGCCTGTCATATATTAGAAATTGAAATATTTGTTATATGGAAAAATGATTGCCCTTTCTTCATTGTTTCCCAAATAATGTGTATTATGGTCATATACATATTGCATAAAATAATGAAATTGTATATACATGTTTTTATTTTAAAAAAATGAGACAAAATTTAAGCATTATCCTGCATTCCATTGACACTATTGCATATTTTGTCACTTAACTGGTCAATTGTATTGGGTAAAATTTGGTAAAAGCCGAACTACTTAGTTATCTTTGAGTCTGTTAATGTGATGCTCTTGTTTTGACTTAATTGAACGTATGTAAAAACATTCTTATCAAAGTCACTTGATAATACTGTTGATTATTTGTACTATATCAAAATCTGATGAAATAGAAATTGTCTCCCACTGTTAATATAAGGCCAGATTATTTTTGTTTCTTTCTAGACTTTAGAGGAAATATCCAATTCATTGGTAAAAGGTAAGTAACTCTCAGCCTTCTTTCTCGGTTTAGCCTTTCTGATATTCAAGTTATTTCTAATAGTCCTCTAAGAGGATTTATTACAAAATTTTGTGTGGATATATATTATCTTGTATGGGAAATACAATTTGTTTTGAATTTTGGTTGCTTTTATAATTAGAAAGAGAACTTATATCTCTTTTAGTATAATTCAATTTCGTGGACATGACTTGACAGGTCCTATCTTTCCAGTGCTACAAAATGTTATAACAGACTGCATAAAATTATGTTGAAAACTCTTTTAGTTTTTATACCAGTGAGAACACATTTCATGAGCCAAGCAGAAGATATGTATTTTAATATAGAAAATATGTAATCTAGACTCTCTGAAACCATTCCTTTTCTAATAACTGTCCTATTATACTCAATAATATACTTCATGGTAGTCAGACTATGTGGTTTCTGTCTGGAAAGATATAGCTATTTTATATTGACAGTTATACAGCATAACATTAAGATAAATACATGTATAGCAAAGGGAAGTATTTTTTTTTAAATGCAGATGTTGATAGGCAATAAGATATTCAAGTGTAAAGCTTAGAAATGATGTTCATGCCTGAAATATAAATGATGCTTTATTCAACCTTGGGAAGGGATTGAATGTGACTTCCTGGAAAGTCAGTATCAAAGGGAGGGGAGGGAAGCGGGGGATAAAAGAGGGGAGAAGAAGAGAGGGGAAGGGAGCCTGCAGTTAAAAGGTTACAATGAAAATGTAAGGAGGCTTGAGAGCGGTGGCCACTGATACAGATTCACGGGTGTGAGTAGATATGAAAGTAAAAGTAGTGGCATAGGAAGAGACTGAAGTAGAGAGTGGAGATAACAGAAGTAAAGATGGAGCATTCTTTTCTGGGCTTTGGATATACAAGGAGATACAATATATTTGGAGTGCTGGAGTAAGACAATGGTTTCTAAGGAAGCTTTTGGTCCATTATTTTTAAAGGTGGAAGCTGTCAGTGTCTTTATATGCTGATAGAATGATGCTGTAGAGAGAGAAAATTAAACGATTTTAATTTTCTGATTTGGCAACAGAGTCATTGATTAGCTGAGAACAGACAGGCTCTGAAATCACATTTTGCTGATGGTTTTCCCAGCTCACTAAGCCATATATGTAGGGTTGCATGTGATCTCTAACGGACCTCTCATTGTGGCCCCAGCACATTATGTAGTTGTCCTAGGAAGAAAAATAATAGCACAAAGGACAGCACAAAGGCTTTAAGTCTTTTCTGCCTGTATGTCCAGAAAGACTTTTCCTTAAAATTTCTTTTTTAAAATAAAATTTGCATTTTCTCTTTTCTAAAAATTGCTTTTGTGAGGTAACAAAATGTGTTTTTAAAACACTCTTAATCTAATCTTATTTTTCTACGTTGTTGAATACTTTCAGATTGGGGCTATAACAAATGAAGGGTTTTTATCATTAAAAGTAGAATGAAGCCAAGGAAAAAAAGAAAAATATAGAATACAGAGATCAAGTGGTTTTTTGATACTAATGATCAAATGCTGTTGTTTGACACTTTTGAAAACATGAATTATCATTACTCATCTTTTTAGAATTGATATTTTGCTCCACAAGATACCTGATATTCTTGGACATTAACACAACCATTTTTTCTGACTATTTGAACATTATGAATAAACATGACCCATTTACTTTGAAAACATATAATATTGTTTTGATTCCCCTCCCCTCATTTTCCAAAGATCAGTAACTTGGATTTTTCATTTTAAGTGATCTCACTTACTTTTGCTGCTAATGTCTCAAAAGTAAATTACATTCCAAATTTATTTGCTTTCCATATACTTAAACTTTGGAACTTTTGTTATAATCCAGAAAAATGGTTATGAATATGTTAACCAAATTTTAAAGTACTGATAAAAGAACATTTTCAAACGGACATTAGTAAACATCCGTGATAGTTGGACAGCTACTGGATGAGGTAAGAAGTGGGAGGTGAAGCAAAAGACTCTTCAAAGGCAGTGGCTCTGAGAATGAGAATATGCTAATATATAATTTTACATTGAAACAAAGTTTTTATATACATTCCATGCATTGAACAGTATTTCCTGGAATCACAAAGTGTTTGAGCTAAAAGGAACCTTACAGATCTCTTATCTCCTTTAGTAGATGAGGGAACTAAGGTCCAAGGATGTAAGAGACCTTCTCAAGATGATAAATTCAGCACAGGATGGCTCCACAGATAGCTGACATTATACAAGGAATAATGGTGCTAATGTGTGCAGATAAGGTGAAAATTACCCTTAGAAAGTGTTTCAAAAATCACCCACAAGGTACAATATAGAGACAAAGCATCTCCATGTGAGTCCAGTATAGCGTTTTCCTCTAATACGGAAACACATTGCTATTTCTCCTATTGAATCCCAGATGAAGCATTTGGCTGGTTTTAAGGGGCTGAATTGCATGGGAGAAAAAAGACACAATAAATATCTGGGGAGTGGGAGAGATGGAGGGAATAGCCCCGTTATGTTCCCTGGGTGACAAAGTGGCTTGAATAGCCTATGTGTTTTTTTATTTTTGTCCCTCATCCTGTGTTTTCTTTTGCATTTTCTTTCCTGAGTGTACAGAGAGGAGTTTATATATGTTATATATACATATAACAGTATGTATGTGTGTGTGTGTGTGTGTGTGTGTGTGTGTATATATATATATATATATTTTTTTTTTTTTTTATTTTTTTTTGAGGGCAGTGTCACTGGCCCTCATATGTGGGACCTGAACCAGGGCCGCTGGCTTCCTGGGCCAGCGCTTAACCACCACACCACTCGGCCAGCCCTGTGTTATATTTTTAAAACATGAAATATGACTGAGTAATTGACTTAGAAGCTTTGAGTGTTGGGTGTCAGACAGCTGTGGTTTCCATGTTAATGTTAATGTGTTAATATCACATGGAGTGCCCTGCCCTTGTTGAGTTGATGATATTTGTTATTGTCCATGCTGCCCGTGTCTTCTACTGATCATGTTGTCAGTATATCTTGAACTTAACCAGAAGTAGCCATCAGCAGAACCAGCAGAAACAGGAACTCTACACTCCAGGCTATATGTCTGGGGACCCTGGCAAGAGTAATCACAGAATATTGAAGTTAGTGTTTGCAAAACCTAAAGTGTAGATGATCATTTCCATGTAACTCCTGAAGACTGTCACCCAAGCAAGCATATTATATTTATTGGAAGGCTGCTTAAAATGCTTTGAGAGTCCCCTTTAGGAAGTGGACAAACAAGCACATTTTATTTTATGTATGTACGTATTTATTTTACAAGCACATTTCAACAAGAATATATACAGATGTAAATTAGGAAAATAGGGAATCTGCAAAATTGTTACAGGCCTAGTGTCATGTGGTGGTTAAATATCAAAGAAAAGTCCGTGCATATAGGAAATGTTTGTAAGGTCATATTAGAATAAAGGCAGAGGGGTTAGCACAGGGAATCCTTTAGATTCAGAACCATGATTTCCTTTTTAAATAGAATAGACTCAACTACTGGCCTTGTGCCCCAAAGAGTAACGTGGCTTTGAGTAGGTCACTTCACTTTCTTCTGTGGATTCACCTGTAGCCTCCTGTCGACTCTATGCCGTGTCCATACATCCCATCTCACCTTTGTTATTTCAGTAGCGGAAGTTGCCAACTTAGGTATACATCTTAGCACCTAGAACTCTTCGGACTGAAAAGTCCTAAACAAAAACTGTTAATTAAAAAAAATAGTATTTTTGTTTGTTTGGTGTTTGTTTGTTTTTCTTTTCTTCTTTTTACCTAGTCTCAAAAGTCAATGAAAGTTACCCACGGATCCTAAGGTAGAGGTAATGTTTAAATTTTAGACACAAATGCAATAAAATGTCTCAGGAATTAATAACTCATATCCTTTGTAATTCCACCTTTGTTCCCATATCTCCAAACAAAATACTTAGCTCGTGTACATACTAACTAGACAATTTTTCTGATATTCATTTTGGAAATGGAGCACTAATTAGCACCTAACCCTTTCAACAGGCTAAAATAAAGGTGATAGTTTCTTAATACATAGTTGTATTTCTGAAGTTGAATAGGGATATTTTGAGCTGTTTGATCACATATTAAATAAAACATTTTGTGCTTTTTAAAAGATTCTTGATAATGCTTCTTGACATTTTCCCAGGAGCCCTGAATATAATTCTGATTTTATTTTTCAAAATGATCCTCGTCTCCCTTTATTGGAAAATGTCACTTTATCAGCCCTTTAGCAATAAAACCCTGCTGTGGCTTGACCTTCCTCTGTGACTTTTTTGACTTTACAATTCATCCTTTAAGTGGAGCTGTCATTTTGGTATGATCCTTGGTTTAATCCTGTTAAACTCCTACAAGCATCCCATTTTATATATGTTGAACACTCTTACTTGTAATGTAAGGCACTTTTACAATTCAGTTTTCATTTCTGAAGCTGCTGCTATTGAGTACATTTACCCTTTCTGAAACCGTGGGCTTTCAAGCAGATTGACATGCCTAAAATTGTGTCATCATTCCTTTCATTCATTGTACCTGTCATTTCTTTGTTCCCTTTCTTCACGGTCCCAAGTATGTCCTGAAACTCACTTATTTTTCTTATAGGGTAACAAAAGTCACCGCATCTTCTAAGGTGTATGAAGCCTCTATCTGCTGGAGGCAGACAGAATTCACTATACCTGGGATCATAGACATGGTTTCTTTCTGACATCATCACTTAGCAGCTGCATGACTTGGGCAAATCACAATTCCCTTTATTAATCACTGGAACTATCTACTTTAATTAATTGTCAGCAATTCAACAAATCTGATGAGAAAAGGCACAAAGGTATAGCTACCATCTGTTTTCCTATATTAAGTTTATTTGATAGAGGATTAGAGAACTAAAATTTACATCAAGGACTAAACTTTGTATTTTCCATTTCTTCAAAAATGTTGCCATGAAAGTAGCTTCAAAGAAAGAATGTGAATTAGTCCTTGCATATGTGTTGTGTTGATCCATTTTGGTATAAATATAAATAAGTGCGTTCAATCTTTCAATCTCTACAGGCTGTGTTCTCATATAAAAATGGGGATAATATTATTTAATTGTAGTTTACTTTAAGGATTAAGGAAATCATATAATGGTCTTAGCTAAATCTCTCACACCATAGTAAGTTTTCAATAAAAGTTGTTGAGTAGTAATTATAGTGGAGGCCAAGATGACGTACAGAAAGTTTTCAGCTCAGGAATAACTTGTGTACCGCAAATGTTTCCAACATTTCTGATGCTATGTGTATGTAGAAGATGAATTTCATTTTAATATTTTTTTTAAAGGTGATGTTGTAAGTAGATGATTAGGAAGACCCACAAAACTCACTTCACTTGGAATAGTGTTAGACTGTTTTATTCACAGGATGATATAATTCTCTCATCCTGAAGTATTGTCACTGCACATTCATGGGTTTACCATTCAGGGTGTCAGATCTTCCCAAGGAAACCAAAATGAACCAATTTTGATGGTGTGTCATACAGAATGAAAATATTTTAAAAGAGTACTAAAACTGAATGATAACATAAAGCTGTTGAGATGTGGACTTCTTAAATACAGAGAATTTCTAGTGTAACTTGTTGCCATGAGTTAACAAATTTCAAATCTAACTAAAGATGATACAACTCTATTCCCACTCCCAGAAATCAGGGTCCCACATTAATTTTTGGGTCAGTTATCTTTGGCTGCAGTTGGAAAGTAAGCATTTTGTTTGTTTCATTTTTTTTCAAATCTCATTGGAAATATGGTTTTCAACTTGTCAACCATAGTTTTAAGGCCTGAGTGTTTTAAGTATTTTATTTGTGTTCTATTCGTTTGTTTTCAGGCTCTCATTATGGTCTTTATTTCAGGGCATTTGTTTTCCCAATAATGTTGCCTTCAAGACATGATGATTGATTTGTTTCTATTGAATCCTACTCAAATACCTAAGTTAATTACTAATAATCTTTCTCATGCGAATTGCCTAGAAGGAATATCAGAAACTGATTTTTATTTTTTATTTTTTTAGCTGAGCTATCCTGCTACCTGTTGGCAGCTCAGTGGCTGCTCAGCTTGGGCTGGGCATCGAACTGCTGTTGCTCAGAGCTCAGCTCACACTCTTGAGCGAGCTCTTAACCAACTGACCCACTCAGCCGGCTCTAGAAGCTGATTTTTAAATTCACATATTTGTTCAACTGAGAATTCCAAAGTTCTTCCAGAAAATCTTAGTAGTTTGCATATATACAAGTGGTTGCAGAAAACAGAGAGATTCTATTATTTAATTCATTGTTTCTTTTGCTCATACTACTTGTGGAATATGAGGTGATTTTAGGTAGGGCATGGACTTTTTAAAAAAATATGTATTTATTGGGCCTGGCGAGTGGCTCAGTTGGTTAAGAGCTCACTCAAGAGTGCAAGCTGAGCTCTGAGCAACAGTGGTTCAGTGCCAGCCTGAGCTGAGTTGCTGTTGAGCTGCCAACAGGTGGCAGGATGGCTCAGCTAAAAATATATATATATGTAATTATTTAACCTAATGTGTATTAGCAATACAAATAGTATCTCAATCCCATTGTGTCACAAATATTATTGTTTAGGTGATTGCAGAAAGTTATAAGGTTTAAAGTAGATTTAGAGAAAATATTTAATTAATATATAGATGGTATGGGCTTTGTAAACTGGTCCCAAAGGAGACCAGGCTCTGGGTAGGAGCAATTGGTGAAAGGGGGCATGTGTTGTGTTTTTTCAAATTCCTTAGCAACTTGATGTATGCTAAAAATTCTAGTTAGTGAAATAATGAATACTTTAGGAAATCACAAACTGTCAGAGCTGATTGATTCTATACCCCACCCCCATATACTGCACATTCCCAGAAATATTTTTCATCTATTTATCAAACGTTTACTTTACATCTATTATATGTTGGGCATCAGCTCCTTTGATACAGATGTGAACAAGAGGATACTGTCAGTACCTTCATGAAAGTAACAATTATATAGTTTAAAAGAGAAAAAAAAAGCATTTCAATTCCTTGGTTAATACCTGTCTCTTCTGTTAGACCATAAGTTCTATAAGAATGGGGATTTTCTTTGATTTGCTCACCACTCAATGTACAGTACCTGGGATATAGCAGGTACTCTATAAATACTTGTTGAAATTTGAAGAATTGTACAGATATGTGTTTCAACATATTCAAATGTAACAAAGATTTCTAGGTATAAGATTTTCATGCAGATAAATTCTGCCCAATGTATAGCGAAGTATACCACTTCACATTACCTACTGGCTGTATTTTCCTCTATTTTAGAGCTAAATGTTGAATACAGGAAGTTGGTCATTAGGGTTGACACCATGATGACTGGAGAATTCATAATTATAATTTCAGATACACCTATAAAATGCAGCCATTTTTAAAAACTCCCAAATAGGTAGGAAGTGTACACAAAACCTAAACTTCCTCTAAAGATTCGCAGAGCACTTTTTCTGAGTTATAGCAAATCACATTCCAAAGAAGTTGAAGCCTAACTTTTGATTAAAAGTCATTTTGAAATTCTGAAAATGTTGTCCATAGCTGTGGAAGTATTTTGGGGCTGTTTGAATTTGCGCAGAAAAACCAGCAAATGCTGGTGGTAGCCTCACTTACAAAAAAAGGTCAGAGGAAATTTGAAATCAGTTTCTTTCAGACTTGCATATGGATTCTAGAACATCCTGTTGGTCTTCTGTATTTTGGGGTTGGGGATGAGGATTGTAAGTGTTTCTTCTTATTTTTTTTTCCAAAAACAAATCTGATATTGTTGGGCAGATATTGAGTTGATACGCTGGGCTTTTTAATCAAGACAAACCCATGATAAAGTGGTTTAACAACTGTTGTCATTTTCATCATTGATCCAGTATTCACATTTTACAAATTCTGGAAGGAATTTTCCTTTACCCACCTCATTCCCACCCATATCAAATCAAGGCATCTTGTGCTGCAGGATAAATGGTCCACGTGTGAACTGAAATCACTTTTACTGCTGCCTCTGTTTGTGTATCCTAAAGAACCTATCAGGAGCCAAAGCATCTGCTTGGAAGCCTTTGGCCCCCAAGGCTGATGGATCACTTCTGTCAAGGGAGGAAGCCAAAGGAACTTATGGAAATGACGAATGAGAAAACCCTTTCAGGACTCTTACACAAGGGTACTAAACCATCTTCTTCGAAATTACTTTCACAGGGTTATCTGGTCCATGACTAAACTTCCTGTAGCCCACTTACTACTTGTGAAAAAGTTCATCCAAATGTTGGGCAGAAATAGTTATTTAACATTTTCTCATTAGGGCAATCTGTGTCCTATCTTGCAGTAATTTTCACATTTGTTCCATGTCAATTATTTCCATCTACAACTGACAAGTTTAATTTTCTTAAAGTTCATAACCATTATTAGTAATGCCATTTCTAGCACTACTGCTACTAATAACCAACATGTATTAGACAGTTACTATATGCTAGATGCTATTCTAAGGGATTTATGGGCATCATATCATTTAATACTCAAAACAATCTGATAAATTAGGTAAAACTGAAGTCCTTTATGTGACCCTATTAAATCAATTAATTTAATTGAAAGCTAAGCATCTGTTAGACAATACATAACCTAGACATTTATTCTACATTAAGTATATAAATAAATATGCATATCACTTTCCAAGCTCTTCAGATAGGATCACATTGATGTCTCTATTGATTGGAGCCCATGTGCTTTTATCACAAGACATTCTCGCAGCAAATTGCAATTCCTGATTTCAGTTTACTTCAAGAAGAACAAGTACTTCAAGGGACCTACAAGGAAATTTAGATTGAGATTCTTTTTACAGGTATCTCTTACACCTAATTTATCAGAGTTTTTCTCCTTTATGGCTCAAAGATCCCTCTTTTTTCTAAACCATTCCACATGGGAGAAGAATCAAAGCCTTTTCTGTCAGTACTCACATTTCCAGGGTTTATGGATTATTTATTTAATTGAATTCTATAATTATAATAGCAGAGACAATTGTCATAAATATATTTGTGGGGAAACAGGAGCTGCGTGAATCATGTGGAGAACTAACTAGTGGGAATAGAAGTGTGGAGTGTATGATAGGTTGGCTCCACAATCATGATCACACGAGGTACCAACAAATGGCATTTCAGGAGGGGATGGAGAACTCCAAGGCCATCCAGTCAGTTCAAAGAACTGACATTATTCAAGATCACAAGCTGATTAATGGAGAGGCCAAGATGCAGACCGAGGTTGTCAGATTTCAGAGACTAAGATTTTCTAACTATCGCACTGCATTATGAGTAGTAACTGTTTTCTTTCCGCAGTTCTTAAAAAATTTCCACACAAATTATACTTTCCAGACTTTTCGTCATCCAGTCTTCCTTCTCCAATGACTTTGAGAATTCACCCTGTTATAGATAACAATTTGATTGTCTCTTTTTAGAATAAAATGATCTTCTTCCTGTTGCTAGCTTGTCAGGATATGGCCTTCTGTATTCTCAACATCACAAAGACTGCACAATGCTGTTAGTATTGCAACAGGGCTTCCAGTAGTTCTTACTTGAATTATAATACTTACCTGTGAGACATATCCAGAAGTGGGAAACCTAGAAGCCCTCAATAAATGAACATCATCCAGCCCACTCAACCCCTCCTCTTGCATTCAGTTGTCTACTTCTCATCTCTCCCCAATGAACTAACACTGACTTTACTCTCTATCTTTGTTTCCTTGGGTTAGACTCCTGTTGTGAAAATTTCCTTCTGCAGTATGTGCAAATAAGTCAAACTGATTTGTACTTCACTGTTTTGGGGTTAATCATAACAACTAAATCTCTCTGAGAGGCCTTGTAAAAAATTTATGAATAAAGATGATACTAACTTGGAGTTTCTGTGGAGATCATAGCATGTATGTATACACATCTGACACAGTACACAGTACCTAGCACATAAAAAATAAAAAATGCATGCACAGATTTCTGGCATCATCATCATAAAAGATTATATATTGTTTGCTAACAATCTTGCAAATTTTTTCCCTCCAAGTTACTTTGGATTTTGGTTGTCTGGTTACTCAGGGGTTGACTCATTTCTTTAAACCAGCATTGGTTGTGAGCTTTGCTATTATTTTATGAGATTACCCATGTTTATGGCTTTTTATTAAGTATAATATGAGAATGCAGATTCAGGGGAGAAAGTATCCAGAAATACTAAGATGCATTATCTATATTTCTAGATAGACACATAGAAACTAGCCCATATCAAAATATTTAATACTTTTGTGTACCCTGACATATTAACACATTTCTACCAGATATTTTCCCTTATAAGAAATGTAATATACTGGAGGGTGCCAAAAAGATGTATACAAGTGGACACTTCGGTCAGCATTGCTCAAGCAGTAGTTCGCCTTAATCAGAAGTGTCTGGATGCCGATGGGAACCACTTTGAGCGCCTCTTGTAATTGCAGAAGTCAAATGTGACTTGTATTCATCTTTCGTTATTGGTATATATTGAGTATTACAATTTTAATACAGTTTTCCTTTCTTAAAAATGTGTATACATTTTCCCAGCACCCTCTGTGTATCAGTGTGTTTTGTATCCTTATTGGCAATCTGAAGAATGACAGTTTCCACATAGTTATGTAAATGGATGGATGGTAGTGGGTGCAGAGCATTAGGAATGTATTTAATACCATTGAACTGTGAACTTAAAAAGGATTAAGATGGCAAGTTTTATGTTATTTGTATTTTACCACAATAAAAACATTGAAACAATAGTGATGTTTTTTGAGCCATGAGGAAAGTGACCAGCATTATCTTTATGTGGGGGTTTTCTATATTTCACTATTTAGTTAATATTATGATATAATAAATTCATTCCTGATCTTGTTCACACTACCTTCAATTTATTTCCATAAGAACTGATGAAAAAATAGGTTCCTGAAAAATTTCCTAAATGATGCAGAATGTGAAAATGTAAACTTAAATTTCAAGATTAGGTACAGAGTTATGTCTTCATGCAGCCCCCCATTTCTAATACTACAATATATATTCACTTAAGACACAGGTTTTTCTTTAAGTTGAGGAGAGCGCTTTTTGTTTAGAATTAACTGGTGATAAAAGTATGTCCCTCCATTCCGGTGCCAACACAGTAAGATTTATCTATTGGTCAAGTAGCATTCCAGGGGGAAAGTTGTTTCCACAGGACAGACGCTGTGCTACACAAACTGTCACTTTCTTGCTTTCCTGGAGCCAGGAGTTACCCAGCTGCTAATTAAACTGGGATGAATTAAGGTAAATTGAATTAGCCTGCACATCTGCTCCACGCCTGCAAACAGGGCCATGAAGCAGACCAGACACAGTTCACTTGACAAGCGCCTTCTTCTACTTCCAAAGCAGTCCCCGAGAATCTCAACACTTCAATTTATGAAATCCTGAGGCAAGAAAGAGAGACAGAATGAACATCCATCTTGTACCTGTCTTGACACTAAAGGGAGGTATGCCGAACAAGAATTCCATATTTATAGAATGTCCAGATGCCTTTCAAAGTGATACCATTCTAGGAAACAGACTATGCACATCTGTAAAATTAAATTGTTAGATTAGGATTGAACCAATCATCCCCTGGTGATTCTTAAACTTAGCTTGAAAGTGTTCTATAATATTTTTTTATGGCTACATAAAACATCTATGGAATGTAATACTATCATTTATGTCATGAATCCCCTATTGTTGGACAACACTGTGGTTTTCATTTACCTCCTTATTCTCTGTATTATATATATATATTCATCAGTTGTCTTTATTTCCTTGAGCAAAATTTCTAGAACTAAAACTTCTAGGATAAAATTTTATGTCTAGTTTTCCATTTCTGCATAGTATGTCACTAAGTTGTTGGGAGTCTAACTTATATTTACAAACTTCTCTCTCCAACCCCCCTTCTCTTTGCACCCCACATGTCTGTCTCTCTCTCTCTCTCTCTCTCTCTCTCTCTCTCTCTCTCTCTCTCTATTTCTGTCTTTATTACATACTGTACTTTCTGTCAAGTGGGTTCACAGAAATAAAATTGAAAACATGGAAAGGTAATACGTTTACACTGATAATTTCTAATTGTGGGAAAATGCTAATCAGATTTCATAGAAAAGCTTACATTATGCATTTTCAGATAAAAGAATACTTATACTTTAAGAATGATTCTGTGTAAAACTTTTTCATCAAAATGTAATGGTCTTAATTATGTTGTCTATAAAATTAGATACCTAAGTAAGAAGCAAGAAGGCATATGAGAATTAAGAGTAATATCTTGCTTGACTATATCTATAGCCATATCAATTACTCAGTTATTCTAGTTATCAAGCATTAGTGGCTGTGCTAGGCTGTTATTGATATGAGAAAGACATAGAGATAGTTTCTGCATCAAAGTGGTTTGTTACTTGTCAATATTTTCTCTGGAATGGAAGCACAGGCCATTAGAAAACATACTGTGTTCAAAGAATAAGGGTTAGTTTTGTGTGGTTGAAGAATGGTAAATCCTGCAATAAGTGAGAGGAAATGTGAATGGAATAATAAATTATATTAAATCGAGAAAAATCTTGAAGTCCAAGCTAAGAAAATCCCAATGTAAGTTTCACAGAACATTGGTAGCCATATTTGTGTCTCAAAAATGTGATCCATTGATATATAATATTAGAAGATTCTAACTATATGTCCTCCTCTTAGGCAATTGAAATGGCCATTAAGCTCTAAGAGGATATGACAATTCTTTTTTTTTTTTTTTTTTAGCTGAGCCATCCTGCCACCTGTTGGCAGCTTAACAGCAACTCAGCTCAGGCTGGCATCGAACTGCCGTTGCTCAGAGCTCAGCCCGCACTCTTGAGCGAGCTCTTAACCAACTGAGCCACTCGGCCGGCCCATGACAATTCTTTTATTAAGAAATATGCTTATGTTGGTTTAACCTAGAATTTCCTACACCTGTTTGGCCAAGGAGAATTTTTTTATGTAACATCTGGTGATGTCCTGCAGAAAGGTTTTGGGAAGTGTTCTTCTACGCAATAAAGAGCCTCAACAGGTATTTAACAAGTATATGATATTAACCCATCTCAAATATAAAGGCGTGGAATGAATAGAAGAGCAAGAGAGATATCTAAGTTCAATTTTTCAAAGAAAAGTATAGAGGGAGATAGATCAGAAATAAAGTGGACTCCTGCAAATACGGAGAGTTTCAAAATATTTTGAGATGCTGATCTAGTTGGTCACAATCTCTGGAGTGGGAAGGAAAGCTGGTGTGAGTATACTTGACCCTTGCCAGGTACTTGGGTGCCTTTGGCAATTACTTCAATTTGGGGACATGCTTAAGACAGGTATCTCCCCTCTCCTTTCAACCCCATCCCACTTGGCCATGGGTTTCCAGTATTACAAGAGAGACATACACCTGAAGATTAAGGTTGTTGTTCATCTTAGGAATTATGAAAATTTACAAATGTCAAATAAGATTTTAGAGTGATAATATGTTGAATAGAAATCATAAACTCTAAAGATTTGGGCTTTTAATTTGAGGTCAAAAGTTGGAAAAATGATATGGAATCCAAATTTAGTTAAACGATCACTTCTTTTAAATACCCAAGAAAAATATTTGCTGTTCCTCAGACTCTAACAGAATTTAAACAGAATTCACATTTATCATTGTGAATCATTTGTTTATCATTTAATTTTATTTATTATTTTTGTTACTTTCTATATGGCACATTGAATGATAGAGATGTCATGGGCATGATGGTCAGCTTGGCCAGGCAGGAAATAAAGGTAAGAAAGTGCGTTTGTGTTAATTCTGCCATTCTGCATTGTATTAACAATGCTTCTTTGCCAGTTCTTATGAGTCCAGACAGACACACATGGGGAACCCTTTTTCCTCTTTTGTGGTCAAAGACTCCTCAGGATATGTTGTAGTTTAAAAGTTTAAGATACTACCCACACATCCCCAATCTCCAAATTAGTAAATTTGAGGTTCTCATTATGTCTAAAATAATAACTGTAACAACATATGTTTTTCCTGTTTATCAGATGCTTTGCCAAGCACTTCTTAGCATTACATTACATTATCTCACTTGACACCACAGGAAACTTATGAGTGTAATTCAATTTCCTCTCTGTTTAAGACAAGAGAAAACCAAGGTTTACAGGTTGAGTGACTTGTTAAGATCTCAGAGCTAGGCAGTGGCACACACAGTACCCAAGTCATGAGCCCAAACTACTTTTAATTCCCTCCAAGTTCTTTGACTTACAAGATCATTTATGATCTGACAGCCTCCCACTGCCAATCATTTCTCTGATTTAGTTCGTTTGTTTCATTGCTAGATTATTCCTCTCTTGCCCCACAGGTCTCCGTGCTGTTCCTCCAACATGTCAAGCATGCTCATGCCTCAGGGACTCTGCAGTTGTTTTGCCTGACATACCTTCTCCCCAGAAATTTATATGATTTGCATTTCACACCTCCCTTTGCTTATTTGATTGACTTATCAAATGTCATGCGATTCCTACCTAGAAATCCCTGTCCTCTCTCACCTGCTAAATGTTTGCCAATGTACATATAACCGTTTAATATGCTTGACTTTTACTTGCTTATTTTCTTACTCTATTTTCCAAGAGTGTGTAAGTTCCCTGAAGGCAAGGACTTTGTTTTACCCACTGTTGCACTCTCAGCACTTAAAACAGTGTCTGGCAAATAGTAAGTACTCAATAAGTGTTTGTTGAGTGACTTAATACGTTATCCTCTTATCTTTATGCATCTATTTCATTTTTTCCCCATTTTCATAATTTTTAAAATTTATTTTTCATTTCTATAGTCTTGTTACTGCAGTGAGAAAACCAATCTTTAGATATTCTACTAAACAATAATCAGATATGACAGATAATCAGATATGATTGTATTAGGTGTAAAATGAAACACATAAGGCATATAAGATATGGCAGACGTATTTCAATGGTTAGGCAATCACATGTCGTCATACACTGTATGTAACAAGCACCTGCTTCAGTGTCTCATTCCCCCTCTAGGCTCATAATCACAAATATATTGGAATTGAGTTCGGAAAATGAAGACATTTTATATTAACCAAACCATTTTAAGAAGGCAATGATTTTAAGTGAAATTGTATTGAAGGATGTGGGTAAGTGGGAAATAAAACAATAAATGAATCCATTTCCAAGGGTTATGTCTAGAAATAAATGTGAAAGGAGCACCAAAGTCCAGTGCACACATACCATGGGGGCTCAAGGCGAGTTATATAAAAGGAATCTCTAATGCGGCCTGTGCCTAAGCAGTGAATGTGAATATCCTTATCCCCCCAAATAGAAAAAAGTGCTTCTTCATTATTAAAATAAATTGAATATATCTGAAAATCTTATTCTTATCACTATGCATTTTTTTCTACTATGACTTAGCAGGTGCTTCATGCCTTTCTTTGCCTTATCTTTGGATCAATTACTTCTTTTTTTTTTCTTTCTAAACAATAGTCATATATTCCCATTTTCTACATTCTTCTGAATACTGACTTTATTTGATCTTATCATCCATGATCTAGAATATTGAAATGATCTATTAATTTTCCTATATCTGTTTCTTGACTTCCAGTCTAGTCTCTGTAGAGCATCAGAAACATCTCTCTGATGCTCAGTGTCTTCAAAGGCCCTTGTCTATGGAAACTCCCAAGCAGGATATTCAGAATTTTAATGACTTGGCTCTATCTGATGTCTCATTCTCGTCCACAGATTAAATACTCTGATTGTCCTATACCAACTGTCCTTTCTAAAAGAGGCCGTGCAGGTTGTTCATATAGTTCCCTTTGCGGGAACATTATGGTCTACTTCTGATCCTCTCAAAGTATTTCTTAATCATTGTTTCATTGTTAAGAACAAACTTGAAGGAAATGGCCTTCCTTTTTTTTTAGTTCCCTCCAGAATCAGAAGTAATAACATATATGCCTTTTTTGTTTGTAGATTTGTATTCAGGGACCACATGAATTTAAACTTTTTCTTCACAATGTTAGGAATTGCATCTTGCATATTTTTATTTTTATAGGTCAGAAACAACTTCGTATTTGCCTCCGTTATTTTTGCAGCCTAACAAAGCGTACCAAAATTTGTTAGTTTAAGACAACTCATTTATTGTGCCCACAGATTTTGAAGTCAGGAATTCAGGCAAGTGACAGGGTAAAACCAGCCTGGGTCCTCAACAAAGAAGACTAAAGGTCTGTGGTGTTACATTCAGTCATATGTCTGATCCTGGATTGGGGTGACTTAAAGACGTGGCTTGGCTTCCTCATAACATGGTAGCCTCAGGGAAGTCAAACTTCTTCTTGTAGTTCAGGGTTCTAAGAGTAAGTGTTTCTGCAAATATGGAGGAAATCCCAGTGCCTTTTACGACCCTACTCAGAAATAATTGTTGCTTTTGTCCTACTCTATGGCTTGAAGTAGTCACTACATCACCCAGACACAAGGAGAGGGCACACAGACCCTGCCTGTGCAGAAGGAATATCAAAGAATAGGATGCGCCATACTGCTGTTTGACATGTTGCAACATTTTATGTCCAAAAATGAGTTTCTGTGAAATGGCCATGGACGAGTTCCTATAATCAGTGAGTCCAGTCATCAGATTCTTTTTCTCTTCTCTAAATTGCTGCTATGTCCGCAGTGCAGTAAGAAAAGAACAAGATGGGCTTTGGAGTAAGATAGACCTGGGTTCAAACCCTGGCTGTGCAATTTGTCAGTTTGTGTCATTGGGTAAATTAATCAGCATATGTAAGGCTCTGATTACTTAATGATGCAATGAAGATAATATCTCAGAGAACTGAGGTGAGATTAAGGAAGGGAATGCATACAAAGTACAATGTCTGAAATACAGTTGGTTCTAAAATAATATTAGATTCCTTTGGCCTTTCTTCTCCAAATCAAGCCTGCGGTTATCTATACATAAACATATTTAGGATAAACATCTTCCAATAAGAAGGAAATATTTGACTTTCCTGGGATAGAGAAGGAATTCATAGGGGTTGCTAGGCAAAGAGAAGGCATAGGTGTTGGTGGGCAAAGATATCACCTGAGGACTGACAGTAATTTCATTTGGCAGGAGCACAGATTCTGGGCAGAGAAGTAGGCATAGGGAGAATTTAAATTTTCTGTTGTCTTTTTATTCTTCATTATCTTTATTCCAATGGACAATGATTTCAGTTCCAGGTAATGGGAATCCCTATAGTCGTTGCTAGAGGTGATATGGCGGGTGGCCTCCTCCCTGGTCACAGGTCTGGAGAGTTGACTTTTCTCTTAGATCCTGCACATTACAACTCTGGGAAAGAGCACCTTCAGGGTGCACTGAATAGTAACCTGAGGTCAGCAAGCTGATCAGGGAAGGAATGCGCTATCTGGAGATACTCAGGAGGAAAATGACTCCCATGAATGTGGCAGCTTACGATCATTTATGTTATTATTTTTTATTTCCTTTAAGGGGATTGATAGCTTCATTTGAAACGGGAAGCAAATACACTTGTAAGGGGAGTGTAAAAAGACCCTTAAGGGGAGAATTGAATAATGCCTTTGGAAGGTGTATTTCAAGTGGTGTTAAGAGGGCTTTTGGTTGTTTTTTTTTGTTTTTTTGAAGATTTTATTGGGGAATTGGGGGAGAGGAACAGCGTTGGGGAATTGGGGGAGGGGAGCAGAAAAGTTGCTGTCTTTTTGTTCTTCAGTCTAGTTGCAGAGGACGTGGCTTCACTGGCCCATGTTGGTATCGTCATTGCGCTCTTCCCAGATGAGGCAGATCGGTCGCTGGCCTCTGGATGGTCGCTCACCGCGGCTATTGGCAGCTCACTCTGGCTATTGGCAGCTCACGCTGGCTGCCGGCCACTCATTGTAGCCTATGGCAGCCCACTGCAGCAGGGGCTGCAGCCTACACCGTCGCCGGGGCTTGCACAGCCCAGCTCCAGGTGGAGCTGTTGTTAACTGTGGAGGACAGTGTCACTGGGTCTCATATGTGGGATCTGAACCAGGGCCGCTAGCATCCCAAAGCAGCTCTTAACCAATGTGCCATTCGGCAGGCCCCAAGAGGGCTTTTGATTATTCAGAGTTGGAGTTCTCATGGAGAACCCAGAGAGGGCCTGTTTAACTCCCCACAGGAGGGAGTTGCCTTTTAATAGGATTAGTCAACATCAGCACCAAAGTTACATTGTCTACTCATTATGCTACATGCATATAATAATCTGGATTCCTGTATAGTATTCAGAAATACATATGGATTAGGAAGTACAAATTGGTAGTCACAAAGTCGTCTTGGGGATATGAAATACAGTATGGGGAAAATAATAATGTTGTAAAGACACATAGGCTGTCAGATAGGTACTGGACGTATTGGGGGATCAGTTCATAGATTATATAAATGCCTAACCATTGCACTGCCCGCATGCAGTGAGCTTTTGGGAATAATATTGAATGTCAACTATAATTAAATATATATTATATATATAAACGTAATATATATAATATATTCATGGGATGTAAAGTACAGTATAGGGAATATAGTACGTGGCATTGTAATAGCTATGTATGATGTCAGAGGGGGAGTAAACTTGGTGGAGTTATCACTTTGTGAGGGGTGTAAATGTCTAATCATTATATTCATTTGTACACCTGAAACTAATAATAAAAAAAAGAAATATGTATGGATCCTGTCTATCCATACATGTGTATTCGTGAAGTGTGTATAATATAGATTGATAGAATGTGTGTTAAGCTAATGCTAGTTAGTGCTGCTTCTGTGCCAGGAGAGATATATATTTCTCACAATAACTCTATGAGGTAGGTACTATTGTTATCTTTTTAAAGGAAAAAATAAGGAACTGAAGCATAGAGAGATTAAGTAACTAGATCATTGTGGTCACTCAGATCCTAAGTGGCAGGACTGAGGTTCAAACACAAGCAGTGTGGTTCCAAAATATAGGTGCATGCCTATACACGCACATGCACACACACACACACACACACACACATGCGTGTGTTGGTTGGTGGTTGTGTGGATAATAAATGTATAGCAAGGTAGCTATGCAGATAAATTTAGATTCACAAATGTAGCTGTGTTATTAGAACACACCCTTCACTTTTCTGATCTTAGTGTACTGTAGTAACTTAAGACATTTTAAATAGATCACTGGCCCAGAAGATTTTTAATGATATTTTATTAGTCATAGACATTTAATATGTCCCATGAGACAAGCAAAGAATTAGTTAAAGCTTGAAGCAAAAACAAAATAAACATTTTACAAAGATCTTATCGTCTCTGGAGTGAAAAGAAATTTCCATCTTTTTGCTCTATTTGCCTCAGTTCACTCTATCAACCATTTAAAAAAGCACAGAGGATCCTGAGGCTTCCTTCTTTTTTTTTTTAAGGTTTCCACAACCACCAGCAAGTTCAGCATTATTATTTATAGAAGGAAGTTTCCCAACACTTACACATCCTTGGCATTCATTCTTCTCAGGTTTAGCAATCTGGCATGTCCACATAGTCTGCATGAAGGCACTGTTGTAAAGGGAGGACGTGAAGAGAGATTAAACAGGAAATGTTTCCATTTGTTTATCCAGCTGCTTTAGAACCGATTTCTTCAAGATTATTAATATTGTAGTGCAACCAACATTGTAGTTAAGAGAGAATTCCTTAGAATTGTTCCCCCTGAGGGGAGAAGAATCTGGAATATTTGTCCTTCAACTCTCATCTCTTATTGGCCAAGGGATCTTTTTTGGGGGTATCAAATTCTGCAGTCCTGGTGTCCCTATCAGTAGCCAGGCCAGCGGAATCCCTCAAGTGCTTGCTTTAGGAAGCTATCGTCATCCTGGGATGGGTGAGTCCTGAGGAGTCCCACAGTATCTGCCTCAGCACTGCTTCCCATTCCTGCTCACGGCTCAGTCATCACACAGCATATCTGAAGTGTACGTTGGCCCTCCCTTTGGAAACTGGTTATCTCACTAACATTAATATCATAGTGCTTTTCCTCTCATTAGCTCATTTAATTCTTCAAGGAATGACATTCTTTCCCTATGTTAGAACTAATGTTAAGAACATAAGTAGCCTAATAGCATTTCTAAGGACAAACAGCAAATGAAATATTACAAGTGAGACTACTCAAACTGAGGGTGCCCACAAAATACTTGTCCTCTGGAAACTAAGGAGTTTTCCTCAGATTGTCCCAAGGCTTTATCTCCTTAACCAGGATGGAAGGGTGCCAGTAATCTTTGTGGAGACCTGAAATATCAGAGCCTTAATCCAAGGCTGTCTTCAAAGATTATGGTGTCACTTGGTAGAAAGCATTCTCAACAATAAGAACAACAGGGCCGGCTGAGTGGCTCAGTTGGTTAAGAGCTCGCTCAAGAGTGCAAGCTGAGCTCTGAGCAATGGCGGTTCGAGGCCAGCCCGAGCTGAGTTGCAGTTGAGCTGCCAACAGGTGGCAGGATGGCTCAGCTAAAAAAAAAAAAAAAGGGTTAGGTGAAATAATAAGAACAATAAAAGCTTTCTCAGGGAAGTTCCATGGGAAGAAGAATCTAATTCTGATAGAATTAATTAAGGGCCTCTGGTACAAAGGCATTGAGTAATAAGGAAAATACATTGTGTTGAGTCAGCAGAGACCTGATGCTAATGTCATTTCTGCCATCAACCAGCTGTGCGGCTCGGATTAAATCACTTGTTCTCATAGTGCCTCAGGTTGCTCATCCATACATGGAGCTCTTCACACTTCAAGTGTATTCTGAGACTGGGAGAAAAGAAGTGACATTACCTTTAAGTAATAAATTGCTTTACAGATGTGGATGATTATATGTATTTTGAGAGAACCCGACACTTTAGAATGTCACCTGCCTGACTTGTCTCTCTCTCCCCCTTCTCTCCTCCTCACACCCTCCCTCTTTAATCCCTCATGCCCCCTCCATCCCTAGCTCCATTGCCCTGTGTTCTGGTTCTGTACCAGTGAAGAGAACCACAGTTTTACCTCCTCATTCACCTTTGGCCATCATAATGGTTTTTCTTTTCTAAGTAAAATGATCGCTCACCCAATTAAAGCAAACACTTGGAGGAAATAATAGCTGAAATGCTCAGTAATTTTAGGTTCTGCTGGAAAAGAACGATGTGAGTCTTTTCTTCATGTCAGTGTGCTTGAAAAGGAGTAAAACTAATGGGTTCAAAGTAAGCCTGGCAATTTGCCTCCAATCTATTGTCAGACAGTAAATTACAGACATAGTTGATCATCACACATACTCATCAGCTCACCAATAAGGAAAACCGATGACAATTTAGAGGGAAAATAACCAAAATATACATCACATTTATTCTATTCAGGACCAAATTGTTTTTTTAACATTTTTTCTCTAGTTAAGTTTCAATTTATCTAAGTCTGTCAGGATGACAGAGACTCATTTAGAATCCATGAAGACAGCTGAGAGAAAATGCCTTAAAATTAGATTTTGAATTCAAAGAATGAAAGCTTTAAATCACTATAGTCAAGTCAGTGAAACAAGATTGATACCAGATGCTATTTTGTTCATGTTATTAAGGAAGTATTCCAGCCTTGAAGAGACCTTGTCACCACATAGCTTCTGTCTATGTAAATAAGAATGAACTGAATATATCTGTTGTCAATGATAAAAACCATTCACTGTCTCAAAGCAACAGGCCTAATCGTAGAAGGAGGACAGTAGAAGTTGAAAGAGCCCTTGTAGGTCATAAATGCCTTATTTCTTTATCGTGTATATGAAAGAACAAAAATCCCATGGAAGGAGGTTTGCAGACGTGTTATAGATACACGAACTCTTTAATATAAATCAAGTATTCTCAGGGAAAAAAGGAACCCTTCATTGAGGAGAAACAGACTCCATGTCTTGCCCAGTGTAATATAATGAAGCATCCATCTTAAGCACTTTCTGACTTCTGTTTTACTACCTTGTGGTCCATATCATGCGGGGTATTCGTGGCCGATTGGTGAGAGGCAGAAGAAGGAAAAGGAGAGTGATATTTAGAGCAGAGGGACTCTCCTATCTTGGCTAAGTTAAGGAGAGATGAACAATTAACACAGAGCAGGGTCAGGAGAGGTGACCCCTTGACTGGTCTTCAACTAGACAGAAGATGGTGCTCCATTTAATTAGAGGTGGGATGAATATAGGGCTGCGAGTTTTGAAGGCGGATTTCATGTCATTCCTTTAGCAAGCTGGTGACATTGGTCAACTCACTTCCCTACTACTCTGGGTCATGAGCTTAGCTGTTGACCTCTAAAATCTTAACCACTACTAACCCTGCAGGATTAGCCTTGACATTTACTGATGTCGCCTTTCTAGCTTAATCTTTTACACTAATGGAAATATTAGTAGTAAGTACTGGGGGAAAAATGTGTTTTGACAGCTAACAATTGCTCCTTCTGAGGAAGTGGTAAAAGAGTATTTATCAAAAGCATCTTGCTCAGAGCAATAAGAAATATCAACAGAGGGGAAAAAGTGAATTAAACAGTTAAGTACTTTGTAATCTGAAGCTGAAAGATGCTGCCTGAGTAGAGACTACTCATATTAAGGGAAAATTCTACTCTTCTAAATCCAGTCAGGCATTACATGTTCTGTGCAGATTTTTACTGCTTATGTGACTATATTTAATGGAAAATACCCAACCATTGAAAAATGCTGATGCGGAAAAATGGGGCTTACTGAGATGTATTTGGTGATTATAAGAACTAAAAAAGCAATGCCTTAAACTGTGGGTAAAAATCACTTCAATATTGTCAAGTTTCTAGATTGTCATTGCACAGCATTTTAAATAAGCATTTATTTGTTTCGTTTCATTCATTCCTTCTTTTACTCAACCAGCAAAATATTTGTTGAATAGCTATGCTATAGGCTGCACTGAATATTAAGCAAGTTACAGAGATGAATTAGACATAAACCTATACTCTAAGAGCTTATCCTCTTTCTGGGAGAAATAAGATATAACCACCACTAATGAGAAAACAGGTAGAAGGAAGGTAATTGCCACGTGAGCCATGCAGAAGTAGCAGATTAAATGAGTGCTCTCCACAGCTAACTGCTAGAGTTTGAATCCTAACTCTATACAACTCACCGGCTGCATTACCCTTGGATAAATTATTCAGACTCTCTCTGTGCCCAGGGCTGTTGTGAGTGTTAAATAAATTGTGTGTAAAGTACTTAAAAAAATACCCGCCCCAAACTAGCGTGTGCTCTTACAAATCAGAATAACAGTTACCTTTGGGGGTAGGGGAAAGGATAGTGATAGGAAAGGAACAAAAAGGGGTTTCTGATATTCTGGTAATGCACTGTCCCTTGGTCTGGATTCTGGATCCACGGATATGTTTCCTTTCTGAAAATCCAACAGGATGTATACTTAATATGTTTTTAATTTTCTGAATGCATGTATTTTTTCAATAAAAGTATTGTAAAATACAGTGCCGCCATCATGGTGTGCTCCAAAAAAATATCAAGTATGCTCAAATCACAGATCTTAGAAACTCAGCGGTGGGGAGCCATTGCTTCTGGCTGGGACAGTGGGCAATTATGGGGAATGGAACATTTGGACTAGACCATCAATATTAGTTGGGTCATGGACATAAATAAGTCAAGAACTTGCATTAATAAATATATGTGTATATATATATATATATATATATATATATATATATATATATATATGCACACCATGTATTTAAGAAAGCACAATGATTCAGGGTGTGGACTGTTCTCAGTTTGAATACCAGCTGTATGTTTTAATATCTGTTTATCTTTATATAAACTACTCAAATTCTTTGAAGTGGTTTCCTCATCTAAAAAAGTCCCTGCTTCATAGGAATATTGTGAAAGTTAAATGAAATAGCATATACAATGTCTTTGTCATAGAGATAAGTAAGTTAGAAAAACTCAAAAAAAATTGTGATGATGCTATAAACACAGTGACACCTGCCTGAGCTGATAAACAAATGTAGGGCTTGTATTTGGTAGCACCAAATATCCGCTTGTCCTGAAGTGACTTAACTCATGTAGCTTATAGTTCTTGGCTTTTCATGCGGTTTTAAAGACACCAGATTATCTGTTAGAACCAATGTACTTTATAGGGATTAAAATGGGAAAAATATTGAGATTATATGTTCATTTTTTCAGTTTTTTCTTTCTGTGAATCATTAATGTTATATATTACACTCCATTTCATTTGATCTGGTACTAGATTTTTGAACTTTATTGTAATTAAATAAAGGTGGTAGTAATGATAAGTAATTCTCCAACTCCTTTGAAATGTAAAATATTACCAAAAAATCATTAGGTATAATTGGTGACTTTGAGAGAGGTTGAAGTTTGTTGCTTTACCTTGTCCGGCATCCTTTCCCCCTTTGTGCAATAACAGTTCACTCCATCTTATAAACCCACATATTTTGCATGTGAGTGAACACATACCCCTCTCTTGCATCAGTGATGGACATGCAGCCCATGGGTACCCAGTCATCAGTTCTCAGCCACAGCCTTTGGCTCAGAAGTAGGTTCCGCATGACCCAAGCTGAACAATTAAGAGCCCGTCTAGGGACATACAGATTGTGCTCCTCAGAGCCCCTCAACCACATGCTTCTCTTTTCTCTCTTATTTGATGAACTGTTCTGTTGGGCAGGTTGCCACCCCAGTCTGAGGTTTGGCTAAAGCACCATAATGTGGGGCTTGGGACCTGACTTCCTGAGATCAATAGCGATTAATAGAACATATAGAACAATAGCCATTAATAGAACAATAGCGATGGATAGCGACATAGGCAGATTCCATTTCCTTTCTTCTTCTTGTTATGAGGCTCAGATAAAGGTTCTCGATTCACTCTTTCTTGGGGTCCCCTGTGTCCAATGAATATGCAAATGAGGGTGATCTTAGCTGTATCTCCTTGCAGCACTTCCTGAAGAATAAGTAGCATGATAAACCCTTATTTTACAATGTAGCCTGTTTTTATTTCACTTTTATTTTTCTCCTACCTTTACTGCCTTAGTTTGAACCTCTCAAAAAAATGTTAACACTTTAATCCTTGCTCCATTCTCTGCTTGCTGGGAAATTCATTCTATCCCAGAGCCACGCTTCATACGTTTATTGGAGCTTTTCAGAAAGAAGCCTGTCTGCTAGATTGCAAAAATCTGTAGAATGTAAACTTGGTGCAGTCTTGAAAAGAGTTTGCAAATGAAGTCAACAACAACAAAAAAAGATAAAGGCGACAGATTCCTGAAGGTGTCATTCAAGGACTTGGGTATAGCTTTGATTTTTAAGTTATATGAGGCAAGAAATGCCCTTTTTAAATGTTTCATATGAGTTGGTTTTCTCTCTTTTGTAACAATAACAACAAAATCCTGCATATGTATTTAAGAGCAAAAGAAAACTCAGTGTCGTCCAGATGAAACTCACATTTACGGTATTCCTGTGCCTTTGAGTTTAGAAACATCTGCGACCATGATTCCCCTTGTCCACCTCACGCCACATATTCACAACTTCTGGGAATTAGAGCTTGGACATCTTTGGGAGGCCATTATTCTACCTACAAATGTTAGGAAAAGAGCCTCTTGAATATTGTTCTGTTCTGTTTCATTCCAGGCCAGCCTTTTCAGGGGGATAAAAAATAATATGATACACCAAAATGGTTTTAGCAGAAAATGAGTTTCAAGTGTTAAAATTTGTTTTACCAGAGAGAAATAATATAGGGCTGGCTCATCCATTTTGAAAGTTAATGTTAGAAATGTAACTTTTATCATTTACATAGTCTGGCAATAGGTTGTAAGTAAAAGGTACTTAACTATAAACACATCTGCGAAGTGCCTTTTGCCATGAAAACTAATATATAAACTGGAATTGAGACATGGTCATCATTGGGCAGCCATTATTTCTGCCTTTTACAGAATCTCTTCTATATTATTTTTATTAGGATGACTGTTTTTTTTTTTTTTGCTAAAAATACTGGGGAGACACTAAGAATTCGGGCTACCTATGTGTATCAGAGATCAAATTTTGGCTCTTTCCATAAGTTTCCATATAGAAATTTAGTGGAACTGATATTCACTCAGCATTTACTTAGTGCCAGGATAGGGCTAAGTACATGCACATCTAAGTATATTGCATTATCTTCATTTCATAGGTGGGGTAGTCAAATGAAGGGAGATGTTAGGTAAGCTGCTTATGTTGACTTCCATTGTAAGTGGTACTCCAGGAATTTGAGAATAAATTTGACCTAAAATCTAATGACATTGAAAGTGTACCATATAATCTTAACTCCCACCATTTTAGACTAATGAGTTATATATGTTCGGCACAGCCCAAGTAATATCTAAGGTAGGGAATAGGCTTTTTTGTAATATAGCTTTAATATATTCAAGTTCAATATCTGTTTAAACTACAGTAAAGATTTGCAATATAAGTCAAAAGATTACAAGTCAAATTGACATGCATTACTTGAGTGCATTTCAGAGACTTTTACATTTATGAGGCAAACATTGATCCACTGAGATATTAAAATATGAAATAGTTATTTAATAGTTTTACTATTTTGAGGCTTTTCCTTGAAAATCTAAAAATTAAGGATTGCAATCTCCTATTGTGCAGACACTAAATATTACTAAAAGAAGATTATTATAAATTTATCAAAGATTATTCTTCTAAATGATTTTAGAACCCTGAATAAGTCTTGATAGGGATTTGAAAATTGGCATTTTGTTCAACCTCTATTAAACACAGACACGTAGTTACATTTTGTGCTTGGGATGTAGCAAACATCCATTCATTCCATGCAGAAGACTGAGAGCTGCTTCAAAGACAGCACACAAAATATCACAATTCCCCCCTGAGGATAGTCTTTAAAAAAAAAATCTATCTTGCAATCAGTGTTTACTATGATCAATCAATATTCAGTCTTTGAAAAAAGAACATTAGCTTGTTTGAACCCTGATTCAAAATAAGTCACAATTTAATCTTATTTTAAAAACACTCTAGTTAATTGTAATTAATGTTTGACAGTTTGATAGACATTTGTTATATTAACATAATGGTCTTATTGCACATGAAATGCTACACATTAAAAACTCAGCAGAGTTGAATTATGGGTATTTGTAAATAAAAGAAGAAAATCTTCAATAAAAACATGAAGTTCTTTCCTCTATTTGCTAAACAAATAGGACTTTCTTTTCTTTTGACACAATAATTGATGAAACCTGTTTCTTTAGAAGAAAAATGTACTTCCCACTGCTTTGTTATAAACTTGGTCATTCTGGTAACAGTTTGTTTTTATATTTTGCAATTTGAAAGTCATTGACATACTTTATAATTTCATGTGTTTACTCATTATCAGCTGTTTATTGGAGGTCACTTGGACTCTTCGATTATTCCATACTTTTGCAAACAATATTCTCAATAAACAAGTAAATGAATGAAGCAAACTCTTAGCAAAAGCATTTTGCCACATAGTTAATTTGTTAAATCAGTGGTTTCAAACCCCGGGGACATTTGGCAATTTCTGGAATTAGTTTTGGTTGTCACAACTGTGGGGGGGCAGGGTACCAGAGGTCAGGGATGCTCTAAATATCCTACAGGGAACACCCCTCCCATCTAATCCAAAATGTCAATAGTGCTGAGATGAGAAACCCTTTCTAAAATCAATAATAAAAGTTAAAAAACATTTATAAACATCAGTATATCGGCACAGTAGGAATAACTGATACATGAAACATGCGGAGGCAAACTTTATAAATGCAAAGAAATCGACTTGAGTCTCCTATCTATTCAGTCTCTAGATTTGTGATTATTAAACGCTGGTTTTGAATGGAACTTTATGACTCACACTCGAGGCAAAGGAACCTAAGGGTGGCTGATTTTGTAAAGGATTTATTTCACTACATTCTTATGTTCTCTCTCTTCCAAAAAAACCCTCCAAAAAAACAAAAAAACAATGGAAAGCTGAAATAAAGATACTAATTTAGTGTGTTAGAAAAATAAAAGGGGAACAATAGGAGAATAATTTTAAACTGGTGCAATGTTAATACACAAAGGTATACACACTTGCTAGAACTGGGTAGAATATTTTACTTAAGTTTCCTGCTGGGAAATGTGAAGAGGGAAGCTTGCTGAGTTGCAAGATTTTCAGAGTCCATGCAGTTAATGTTATCTGTAGTTCCTCCTATATCACCTAAGCATTATCTAATATGATGCCTCAAACGGAAGTCACTTGGTAAATATGTGCTGAATTCAGTTTGCTGTGGTTAGTGAATAAAACAACGGTGTGAAAATTTTTAAAACTACACATCACTATTCAGACGCATAGCCCCAGTGTGCCCCATCTGTGTTCATGCTCCTGCCTTTCCTGAAGTTTCCTTTCCCAGGTTCTGTGCTCAGCCCCTGCATGCACACGTGGATGCATGTACATGTTGATACAATAGTACAAAAACAATCGGATAGGTGAAGAGAGCAAATCAAACTCAAAATTTGGCATCCAAAGCCAATAGTTAATAGTTACTACACACTAGGTACTCTTCTAGGCACTTTACATCTACTGATTTAATGCTTACAATAATTCTATGAGATAGGTGCTGTCTCTCATCCCCATATTACAGATGTGAAAAGTAAGAAACAGATATCAAAACGTAACTGCACTCATATAGTTGGTACCATGACCAGGCTTTATCCCCCTTGGTGTAATAGACTCCATCTTTTCAACAGTATCTACAGAACATACCCCTAATAGCCTCCGTCAATCATAACTATGGGATGGTCCTTGTACTTGTTTGGAATCCTCTGTAGACATCTTGTATTCCATTTCAGACCCTTCTTTAAGGATCAGACCAAAAGCCATGCCTTACAGGAAAAAAAAAAAAAATCCCTATTCTCCTAATTATCGGAACTCTTTTCCTTCCTCTTAATTAAATTCTGTGAGAAAGATGTTGAATGTATCAGATAACTTTTCTTGTATAAATATCAATCCCCAAACTTAATTGCTTGAAACAGCAGCTGAATATTAGCTTTCAGTCTTGTGGTTTGGAAATGTGACCCTGGCACAGCGAGGTGGTCTTTGGGTCTTGGCTGATTTGCTCATGCATCTGCGCCTCTGTTTTAGATGTTGGCTGGGGTGATGGGGATAAGCAGGCCATGTGTCTCTTATCATCCAGCAGGTTAGCCAATTAATTAATGGAACCAGCTCAAGTTTCCAAGAGTGAGCTGATAGACCAGCTCAGAGCTGGCCCAACACCATTTCTGTTGTAGTCTATTTGTCAAAATAAGACAGAGGGACAATGTAGATTCAAGATTGTGGGAAATAAATTCTGTGGGAAAGCTGTTGAATGTGACCTGGTACAGTGAGAACCCAGGGCCCTCAAGCGTATCAGTGAGCACACAGCAAGTGCCCTACAGGAGCAGTAAGACGTCATTGGGTGACCCCGCTCATCTTCTAAGATGCCCTCCCGAATGACTATGCTCATGAAATGGAGAAGTATTGTTTGGAGAATAAGAAACCTTTGAAGGATTTGCTTATTGCTCATAGTGCTCCCAGATATCCTGCTTTTATTGGTGATCTTCATCCTAATATCAGAGTGGTTCTGTTTCCAAACATTACCTGCTTGATCTAAAGAGTTACAGCAGGTTTTGAGGCTTACCTCCTGAGAAGCACCATTGCCCAGGCTCTTGCTGCAATTGAGAAAGACACTGATATAATTCTAGAAGGATTACAACATGCATGACTGAATCAAGAACCTTGCTAGAGCTTGGGGTGATGTCACCAAGGAGTGTATGAATGACATCTGGAAGAAGACACTCAAGAGGTTTGTCCATGACTTCGAAAGATTTGTCAAGGATGAGAAGGGTGCAAAATCAAGGCCGTGGTTGGGATGGCAAAGAACTTGAACCTGGGTAGCACTTCAAATTCGATACTAACAGAATTTAATAAATTGAGAAATCAAATGGCAACTGTTGTATTTGTGGCAACAGCAGGAACACAGTTTTGAGTGAATAGGCAAGAGACTCCCCTTTAGGAAAGTGTGATATAATAGAAAATATACATATTAATTTCTGCCCTCCATTCCTGGTACTGAGCTCCTGAAACCCTTGTAATCTCCTAGTGATAGGAGTGTTTTTTGCTCTGGATTAACTCCTGGATGAGGCCTGGTCAGCAGAAAAGCCAAGCATTACAAGCTTGGAATTTTTCTCCCTGCAATCCCTCACTTGTCTAAAGATGGGAGAGGGGAGGTAAATGAAATGAATAATTGATCGTGCTGATATAAGGAAGCCTCCATAAAAATCCTAATAGTATGGGGTTCAGAGAGCTCCCAGGTAGATGAATACATGACATTTGGGAAGGGTCACGCACCCCACTCCATTAGGGACAGAAGCTCCTACGATCAGGGTCCTCGTTGACCTCGCCCTAGGTATCTCTTCATCTGTATCCTTTTCATGTCCTTTCATGAACTGATAAACATAAACAAGCATGTCCCTGAGTTCTGCGAGCCATTCTAGCAAATTAATGGAACCTGAGGAGAGAGTTATGGGAACATCAGATTTATAGCGGATGGGTTGAAGTTCAGGTGACAACCTGGACCTGTGATTAACATCGGAAGTAGGCTGAGAATCATTTTGTGAGATGATCCATTAGCCTGTGGAATTGGATGCTATCTTCAGGTAGATAGTGTCAGAACTGAGTCAAATTGTAGAGCACCAAGCTGGGGTCACAGAATTGTTTGGTGGGGGAAAACCCCCACACATTTGCGATAGTACTGTGTTTCCCTGAAAATAAGACCTAACCAGAAAATAAGCCCTAGCATGATTTTTCATGATGCTGGTAATCTAAGCCTTATCCCAAACAGAAGCCCCAGTTAAGATCATCAGCCTGATATGACTGTTTGAATAAATGTAGATTTTTGTACATGAATAAATGTAGATTGTTGGAGCAAACATTAACATAAGACCCGGTGTTATTTTTGGAGAAACACGGTGGTGTGAGAGTAAAAGGGAAACATGGGTAGGAACTGGGTGGTGTTCTAACTCAGAAACGGTAATCATCTTTGATGCGCACCCACTGCAACAGAAACTTTCAAATCCCCGAGACGAGCTCTTTTTCTTTTCTCTCTGATGCTCAAGAGGACTTGGACATGCTTCCAAGCAAGGAGATTTTCAGTGAGAGAATTTTTAACAGAAATAACGGAAATGTTACATTTCACGAGTTGCTTCCAGTCTTGACATTTGTAACTTTGAAGAGCAGAGTGGAAAGAACATGAGAGAACTTGAGATATTTTAATATCTTCAAAGCAGTTTTCTTTCATGAAGGACATTTATTTTTCTGTCTTAATATGGTAGGAAATGGGTCTAATTAATCATGTTCCTTGCCTGACTTAGATGTTCTATATTGTAGCATTATAAAAGGTGTTACAATGAGAACATTAAGACACTTTCTCACCCCAGTCTGTATGTAAAGAAAATAAATTGTCTCCTTAATGACTTTTTTCAAATCATCTATAGCATTAAATGCATTTAGTATTTATTGAGACCCCACTAAATGTCAGTCATTGTGTAGATATTTTTCTTACCGTAACAATTAAAAAAAAATCTTTTAGAGGGTGTGTGAGGATCCTGATGAAAATATGATGAGCTCACAGAGATCTTGTTGTGGAGATAACAATAAAATCAGAATAAAAAAATATATCTTCAGGTAAGAGATTTTTGAACCAATGTTGCTCTTCATGAGGCACTTAGGTATTTTGACATTTATAACTTTGAAGAACATAGAAGTTTCGATAATTATTGTGAGCTGGCCTGAATTATCCTAAATTGCAGATATAGGAGCAGGATTTATTACCAAAATGACATTCATATTTTCATATTATTTTTCTTGGAAATAAAGTTCTAATATGTTAGAGAGGATGATTAGCTCTGTATTTGAGGCTCCTGGGAAGGAGGAGTGATAAAACTCACTCAGTGCTTTTTTCTCCTTCTCACTTGATTACACTCCCCAAGTGGCCAATACCATTGCATAAAAGCACTCCTATTTTTAAGGTGTTGTAATTTACAGAAAGGAGTGCACACTTTAAAAAACTTGCATGTCAGATCTTGTGGGTCTGTAGAGAGCCTTGTGTTGAGAAGAAATGCGCAGGGTGAATGGAGTCAGTGGGAAACAGCATCACAGAATAGAGATTTGAAAATAAAACGGCAGCAGGATTGCATGTATACAACAATCTGACTTTCCTGGCTGTTGGATCCTTGATATCACAGGCCTATTTTTGGAGTATATGGAATATAAAAGTGACTTGTGAGCTGCTGCGTACTCTACAAACATAAGAAATAATCATACCTGCTGTTTCTAGAGTGCTCTTCTTATATGTGGAAAGTGCTGAGTTAAATCTGTAAGGCCAAGTGTTTTCTTTATGTGGTCATGGTAGGAGGAAGCAATAAAAAAATTAAATGCTACAAGACCATCAATTTCTCTAAGAATCTTGTATAACACAGCCTTATTTATTTATATCTCTGTTATACTAGTTAATAAATCATAATGCTTTTTTTGGAGGAGTTCTCAGATGATTCCAAAAGAAGATGAAGTTCTTAGGGAAGCAGTGTTGTCTCACTGACTCCTGGACATCACTTTTATATATAATACATTTTCAAAAACTGAAGAAATTATTATAAAGAAAATTAAAAAGGAGGAAGGAAGGGGGGGAGAAGCGAGGAAAGAAAGAGGGAAGGAGAAAGGAAGGAAAAAAATAAAGAAGGAAGAGGCAAGTTTCCTTTAGAAAAGCTGGAAGCAAGGAATGAACAACTGGCATTTCTGAGCTTGTGAAGCCCCATGTGTTGTAGCCTTGATATTGCTTTTCTACCACTGTTAGGAGATGAGGTGCAGCATCAGAGGTGCAGAAATGGATTAAAACCAACTATTGCAGGCAGCGTTGCATAACTAATATCGTATGCTTCCCTCCTTATCTGGTTGTGCTCTCTCACACCTGTCCTCAGGGACCACATCAGTTAGACATTTGATGTCATGGTTTTGTGTGGTCATCATTGTTTATTAGGAAACAATATTTTCCTTCTCTTTGGGTAAGCTGAGAGAGCATGCTTGACAAAACAGCATGCTAAGCCATATCTTGAATAGAGTGGATGAATAATGATAGTGGGTAAGCATTCAAGCCAGGCTCTAGTGGAGAAGGTAGGGATGAATAATTATCCCTAGGCTGAAAAGATGGGTGATGTCGAAGACCCGGGTTGGCGAACTTGCTCTGTAAAAGGCCATGTTCTAGATAGTTTAGGTTTTGTAGGCCTTACTCTACACAGATTGGAATTCTTCTGCATAGGAGATTTGTATAACACCCTATTTATTATTTAGTCATTCAATAATTTATATCAGTATGGACTCAGATATTTATATGTTGGGTTATAATTCATTACATTTTATTGTGGTCCTCAAATTGTTCCAGCTTTAGTCACGGGGAGTTCTTTCAGTTTGTTGTTGCGTTCCTTTGACATACCTCAATGATTTTGCATGTGTGTATACCACTTCCTTACATTCTGGCACCAATAGATGCTCTAGCCTCATCTTATATATTTCCTTCCCCAGCATTAGGATCAGCCATTTCTCCAAAGAACTCTCATTCCTTTTATTGGAAAATGGTATTTGAAACCATGTTCTAGGTTTTACTGTGCTCTTTACTATTGGTGTGTTGTTACTTCTAGAACCTCTCAGCAACAAAGCAAGGAATTCCGTGTGTATGCTAACTTATACACATACACGTATCTATAAATATTTCTGTATCTGTAACTAGCTAAACCTGAGCTCATCCTCATGTTTCCAACTTTGTTACTACATGGATCCGTCTTGTCATCTTGCCTTGCTTATTTATAGTATCCTTTCCCAACAGTGAGAAAACTGGCTCTCATCATCTGCTATCCATTTACTTAACTGGCCAATTCCAGTATCATGTACAGTGGTTTTAGAATCTTTAACCCATATATGCCTGTGGGAAACAACTGTATCAAGCAGAATACAGTACTTACATATATAGGTCCTTTGGCCTTTAGTCTTACAGAGTCCATTCATTTCCGAAGTTACTTGTGTCAGCAGCTTATTACATCATCCCCTTCAGTGAGGCTGTTTCATGAATGTTTCTTTGGCCACATCGTACATTCCATCCTGGTGTTCCCCTGCCTCCTAAATAATTTTTATTAATTTGCATATTCTAAGGTTTATTCTTGGAGCTTAAAGTTCTATAGATTTTGACACATGCTTAATGCCTTGCATTTACCATTGCAGTGGCGTACAGAAGAGTTTCAGCACCCTCAAAACTTTTAGAGGTTAATTTATTCAGGTCCTCCCCACCCCCCAATATGTTTCTGGCAATTACTGATCTCTCTGTATGATATCCATAGTTTTGTCTTTTTCAGAATGTCATGTAATTGGAATCATACAGTATATAGCTTTTTCATATTGGCTTATTTCCCTTAGCGCTATGCATTTAAGGTTCACCTGTGCCCCTTCCCATGGCTCTGGGACATGGCTCTGGCAAATTCTTTACCCCTGGAGTGATGACTTCCAAGCTATTCACATGTTGAGGCTGAAACTGGAAGTCAGCCATATCCTTTGGGGGTTTGGTTTTGCTTTATCAAGATTAAGTGCCAGTTATTTCAAACATCTTCCATTAATCATGATTTTCAGTTCCTTTGAAAAACTTTGAAGGGTGAACACAAGAATACAATCTCTCTGTTAATTTGGGATGAACCCAACTGACATACAATATTCCAAGTGTAGTCTAAGCAATAGAGAGAATGATCACCTTCCTTATTAATATGTCTTGAAATACGTCTTTTAGATGCCGTTATATTCTTGTCTCCATTTTCCTTGGTGTGGACTGTAGTGGTGGAAATGGGATGGAAACATAGTAAGTGCTGTTCCTAGCTGATTATAGAACACCATGTTAAAACACACACAGACACACACACACACACACACACACACACATACACATACAAACATTCTCTCATGTGTGTAGAAAAATTATGAGCTATTTTATCAGATTATTTTTGTAAGATTAAAGTAGATGAGGTCATTCTTATGAATTTTCTGAGGAAATTAAGGTTTGTTTTCCAAACAACTTAGAGGTCATTTTACAGTATACAAATAAAAAAGAAATATATTAGCTTCCTAACCTTCTACAAAATTACAATGCAAATACAACTTCAACCTACTTTAGAGGATTGTTGGAAAATTAGTTTTCACTGTTGACTAAAAGCTAGTAAAATGTTTTGTATATAGAGAAAACTGAGTTTCATTTTGTTGGCAAGAAATCTGAATTCCCGAGAAGCTACTGCCATTTCTATAGTCGTGACTTATAGAGTGAGGACACATTCCCAAGAACCTGAGTGTTCTCACGGCAGGAAAGGACATTGAGCTTCAGCCACATAGCAGTGCAGCCCTTAATTAAATGATGCAGCAACATATGGGAATTAGCAAAGAGATTAAGAGACTAATAGAGCAGAACACAGTAATATTGGTGTAAATGGAGAGGAGCTCCATGTTGGCAAGCTAAAAGCAAGAAAAAGCCATGATAAAGTACCAAATCAGAGAAAAAGGAACTGAGCATTGAGTAGTACAGAGGACCCTAAAAGTCACTTAGACTTACGAGATTCTACAGTCTAGTTGCTGATGACTTTTAGGGAGAAGTTGCATAGATTCTTTGAAAAGCTTGAGGAAGCAGAAAAACACAACTGTAGGAGGCAGCTTATCTTACCGTATCATTCATTTACCCTGTCAGCCAATTCTTCATGACATTGATCAACAAATACCTATTGAAACTTACCATGTGGTCCTGCTCTCCTAGGTATAGAGTTAATGGGAAATAAACTTGATCTTGACTGAGAGAATTTCTTATATGAAGACATAATGAGTGCCTCTAAATTGTTCTTGGTTGTTTTCTTTTAAATCCTATGAAGCATTTTAATTTCTTGCTATGCAATTTGTCAAATAATTAAAGATAAATGCTATGTATGAGAATATCTTCTACTTTCATGGCTTAAAGTTTCCATTTTACTAAAGGTCGGATTTTTCTTTCTTTGGATTTATATGAAGGCCTTGAGTTACCCAAATAATGTCAGAAAGAGTAAAAGAGAAAGGCTCTACGTTTTTTGTATTTCTACCATATGCCAGACCCATGGATTGTCTCCTGCATCTAGAATGTGGGACCATGAGTGTACAGACCTTATCTGTGTTCTTCACGACTGTATCCTCATACCTCAAAAGGCATTAGGATATATGCACTTAGAATATATTTGAGGAAAAAGAGAACCCAGTCATTTGATTAGCACTGCAGTGTAGTGTTATATCTCTTTTACCAATAAGGAAACTTGTCTGGTATATAAGTCATATCAATTGCAAGTTGACAGAACCTGCTTAACCAAGCAAAGTACTAATACTAGTAGTAGTATTACCATTAGTAATACTAATGATTATTATTTAATAGATCATAGTAATGAGCAGTGACATAGCTGGATTCAAGTGTTCAAGGCATGTATTCAAAGCTCTTTTTTTCCTATTTCATAGCTCAGCTTGCCTTTCTACTGACTTACTGTTTTGTTTTCTAAAGTCAGGACCTCAACTAAGAAACAAGGGAGCTGCGGACAGCGCTGGGCTTCCTGTATGTACCCACTCTGACTCACTGCTTTCGTACAGTGCTTGTTGAATAGGTGCACTCGTAAGACATGTTGCAGACTAATTTTTAAATTATTTTTACTGGGAAAAAGACACATTTCATGGAATGTATATCATTTGCTTCTAGAAGAACTGTGGTATGATCAAACATTCCAAAGATTTAGTCCCGTTTCATGATGTTTGGAGAAAAAGATGAAACAGGAATGTTCTCTAATTGAATCCTCCTTTCCATGAAAAAGCAAGAAATGGAAGTTAACATTCCTTGAGAATTAATTTAATGAGAGCTGAGAGCTAGACCAAACTGGTGCAAATGACGAGACAAAAGAATCAGCAACAAGGTCTTGAATTAGTGGTATGGAAGAACCACTGTGTTACAATTACCATACCAGGACTTGATATCTAATATAACAGGTTTCACATATTTTTTTCATGCTGTATGATATATGTAATAGAGACATGTAATAAAAAAAATAGCTAATGTTTATTGAACACTCGTTTGTATCAAATATAGCTTTAAAATATTTCAATGTATATCTTTAGAATCTTGACAAAAACTAGGATGTCTATTTTCATTTTCAGGGAGGTGAATAAAAGGCACAGATAGGTTAAGAAAGTTAGCCAGGATTCCACAACAAACACACAATGAAGACAAGGTTTGTAATCTGACTTCTGAATCCATGCAGATAAGTGTTACAAATTGCAGTGTGAAAATACACTCGGATACAGAGTGAATGTAGGGAAGATTTGAGTTGACTGAAGCATTTGTGCTTCTCAGATTGGTTGGGTTCTGAAAACTAAATAGAAGACTACAAGGTAGACAAGGGGATGGGTATTTTTGACAAAATGTGTAAAGGTGTGGCCTATTTGGGGAACTATAGATAGTTTTGCGTTCCTTACTTGTAGTGAGCAAAGAGGAGAATGATGGAAGAATATGGAAACAATGTGATCACTTCACAGCATCCCTTTATACCATGATCATACCAAAAACCAGATTTGTGTCACTGCATTTTCATACTATTCCCAGCTTCAAAGACACCAGTATCTGGCCCAGTCTATCTGTATTCCTCACTCTCGCTCTACTCCAATTTGGAACTCGGTCAAGGGGAAGGAGAATGAAAGAGTGACTCAAAAAGAAATTAGTACTATTCACTGTATCTCACTATAAACCATTTACCATATATGATTTTATACGTTCTGAAGAAGTGTTCACATTTAGAACAAGTGAGACATTTATTAGTATAACCTTTATTCTGTAGATGATTTAAGCCATTTCAAAAGTAACTAGAAGAGGAACACTATTTTCCTTACACTTGAGTCTCCCCAGTGCCCCCACCAGCCCATAAAACGCCTCAGTGGTTTTAATGCCCTGTACATCTTCTGAAATACCTACATAAATAATCTATTGTTTTAAAGGTCACACAGGTAGAGGATCACTTTGAAATGTCAGGAGAGTGAATGAATTGGTAATGTGGTGCCATAAGTCTGAATGTGTCCATCACCTCTCTGTCCTTAGATACTGGTGCGCATCGGAGGACATGGGGAGTGTGCAAGCTTGTGGGTGCTGGAAGGGATAGCTGAATGGCTACAAGTGTGTGGGCTGTGATGCAGCCCAACCTCTTTCCCCCAGGGCCAAAACCATCAAGTGTCTAGCAGACGCGGCATTTTCTATGGCCTTCCTTGCCTCTGTTCATACGGGATGAAACCTTATTAAAGCACCAAGTCTCAAGACACCGTTCAGCTACTGATCTCTTTCAAGGTAAAGGCCACCTCGTTAACATGGCCCTAAGAGTTCGCTTGCCACTTTCCAGCCTCCTATAAATTTGCAGTGAGTAGGGAGGTTGATAAACTGTCTCGTTTTGACGGCTGCCCAGGGCTATCATTCTTCTTGATAGACGTCACTGCCTAAAGAAGGAATTTCTAGGCATCTAAATATCACCACAGGGGTGAGCATCCTTAGTGATTTTTGCATATTACCTGAGGAATTTAAAATATTCTTATAGACACATGGGATGTTAGAATTGGAAAGATTAGAGATCTCATAGAAAGTTATCGACTCTAAGCCTGTCATTTTGCAGGGGGCTGGTTGAGGGCAGAGATGAGGCCCATCAAAAGGACTCAGAAGAGGGATTGGAACCACAGTTTCTCCCTGGAAATGCTGTGTTTTTTCTAAAATTACAGAAACACCAAGTCTCCCACCTGGCAAATTAACTACTTTCCCAGGTGGGCTGGAGACCAGAACACTAAATGTCCTAAATTGCATCCTATAAATGTAAATAAATAATTTTTTAGCAGTCAAAGCCTCCTCACAACACCATCTGTCCAAAGTGATCTATTGGATGACTCTCTGAACCCCTAGGCTGGATCCAAACCCCTTGTTACAAGTTCTCACCTCTCTCCATCTCTCTTTTTTAAACCATTCTCCACAGCTGGAAATGTAGCAATATCTTAGGGTTTGAATATTCAATGTGTCATTGATATGTGCAAACATGTTTTTTCCTTTTCCCCTCTTGGTGTGTGTTGTAAACAGTGTCATTTTACCCATCCTTGAGGCAAGGGTGACTCTTGCCAGGTCACAATGAAACTAGCTCCTTCCACCACATGCGGACCAGGCATTGCTTTCTAAAGACCATGGGTGGCCTACCCTTGAGAAGGTGGAAATGTGTTTCTGTTGGAGATGTTTGGGGAGCAGGTCTAATGGGGACTCACACTTCTGAGGCTGAGGTTCTATTGGAAGATTTTGAGCTGAAAGGTTAAGTAAGAGGCTGAGGGTGGGAACTTAGGACCCTCGGGGCAGGGGCAAGTGGGCCATGAGAAGGAGCGGCTCCTGAACCTGAGGACTCCAGGTGCAGGAGGTACCCTGCCTCATCTTAAATTCCCGGCCCTCTCTCAGTTAGATCTCAGGAAATGAGTGTGGGAAGCCTGGGCTCCATCTGCATGCTTCTTTATACCTTAATCAAACCCACTGGCTGCCAGGTGTATGGACCCCAGGCAAAGCCCCTGTACCCCACCAAGGCATGCTCTGTTCAGGGGCTCCCCCAAGTCGCTGCTCTGCACTGCTCCTCTTAAACTTTTCTTTTAAAAGAATTTTATTAAAATTTATTTGAACTACAAAAAAGCAAAAGAAAATGGTTCACTCATTTCTTCCACCTCCCCCACTTCCTATTGCAACCACTGATCTGTTCCCTGTATCTGTGAGTTTTGCTTTTATTCTTATTTTTTTAAATTTCTTTTAGATTACATGTATATGAGAGATCATATGGTATTTGTCTTTCTCGGTCTGACTTATTTCACTTAGCATAATACCCTACAGGTCTATCCATGTTATTACAAACGCCGAGATTTCTTTTATCTTTTTCTTTTTTTTTTATGGCTGAATAATACTCTGCGCATGCGTAACATTATCCTGCCTCTAATCCATGAATACTTAGGTTGTTGCCATAGCTTGGCTGTTTTTAAAATGCTGCAATGAACATGGGGGTACATATATCTTTTCAAATTAGTGTTTTTGGTTTTTATGGATAAATGCCCAGAAGTGGGATTGCTGAATCATATGGTAGTCAATTTTTAATATTCTGAGGAACCTACATACAGTTTTCCATAGTGGCTGCACCAATTTGCAATCCCACCAACAGTGCACCAGGGTTCCCTTTTCTCCACAACTTTGCCATCACTTGTTTGTTGATTTATTGATGATGGCCATTCTGACAGGAGTGAGGTGGCCTCTCATTTTGGTTTTTATTTGCATTTCTCTGATGATTAGTGATGTTGAGCATCTTTTCATATGCCTGTTGGCATCAGTATGTCCTCTTTAGAAAAAAATGCCTTTTCAGATCTGCCCATTTTTAAATCAGATTTTTTTGTTTTTTGCTTTTGAGTTACATGAGTTTTAAAAATATATATTTTGGATATTAGCCCATTATTAGATGTATGATTTGTAATTATTTTCTCCCATTGAGTAGGTTGGCTTTCATTTTGTTGATGGTTTTCTTTGCTGAGTAGAAGCTTTTTAGTTTGACATAGTTCCACTTGCTTATTTTTGGTTTTGTTTCTTTCGCTTTCAGTGTCAGATTCAAAATATCACCAAGACCTACATCATGGAGCTTACCACCTTTGTTTCTTCTAGGGGTTTTATGGTTTCAGGTCTTAAATGCAAGTGTTTAACCCATTTTAAGTCATTTTTTTTGTATGTGGTATGAAATAGTAGTCCACCATTCCTTTGCATGTGACTGTCCAATATTCCAATGCCATTTATTGAAGAGGCTGTCCCTTCCCCATTGTATATTCTTGCTCCCTTTGTCATAAATTAATTAACCACATATGCATGGGTTTTTTTTTTTCTGGACTCCCTATTCTGTTCCACTGATCTATGTGTCTGATTTTATGTCAATACCGTGCTGTTTTAATTATTATAGTCTTGTAATGTAGTTTGAAATCAGGGACCATGATGCCTCCAGCTTTATTCTTCTTTCCCAAGATTGCTTTGGCTATTCATGCTCGTTTGTGATTTTATGAATTTTTTGGATTGTTTGTACTATTTCTGAGAAAAATACAATTAGAATTTTGATAGGAATTGCATTGAATCTGTATATTTGTTTTAGGTAGTATGGAAATTTTAACAATATTAATTCCTAAAAATCCATGACCATGGAATATTTTTCCATTTGTGTTTTCTTCAATTCCTTTCATTAATGTCTTGTAGTTTTTAATATACAGGTGTTTCACCTCCCTGGTTATATTTATCCCTCAATATTTTATTTTTTGATGCAGTTGTAAATGTTTTCTTAATTTCCCTTTCTGATAGCTCATTATTAGTGTATAGAAGCAGAATAGATTTTTGTGCTTTTGATTTTGTACTCTACAACATTACTGAATTTGTATGTTTTTTGATGGAGTTTTTAGGATATTCTAATACATATCAGTTCATCTGCAAATAATGACAGCTTTACTTTTCCTTTCTAATTTGCATGCCTTTTATTTCTTTTTGTTGTCTAGTTGCTCCAGCTAGGACTTGCAATACTATATTGAATAAAGTGGTGAGGGTGGATATCCTTGTCTTGTTTATTACCTTAGAGGAAAAGTTTTCTGCTTTTCACCATTGAATATGTTAGATGTTAGTGTGATGTTACCTAATTTGACTAGGACTTCGATAAGAACATTTTATCTGACACTGGCTATATTGAGCAACAGTTTTCCAGGTGGTAGAAGATAATCAAGGGTGGTCATAAGATACTCAATCTTTTTTTCCTTTCTTTTCTTTCTTTTTTTTTCGTGTGTGTGTGTGGTCAGCCTTTACTATTTCCAAATATAAAGAAATCTTTGTAGTGACTCATGACATATCATGCCTGCCACTCAGACCAATGAAATATAGCAAGTTTCAAATGGAAAGGGAAAATTCTGAAGTACCTACTGTCTTACAGTGTGTTAGCTCATTGTAAGTGGTGTAGGCATTAATAATCCCATTACTCAGAGGAAGAAGGGAGGTTAGATAACTTGTCGAAGACCACACAGGTAGTATGTAATAGACGCTCTTTGAATCCATTACCACATGACCCATGAGTGGAAAGCTATAGCTTAGCTAAAGAAGACTCCCAATGTTAAAAAGCAAAGCAAGCACTTTCTAAACAAATAGCTAATATCTTTTTCTAGTTTAGTTTGCCTACTTATAAAATGTGCAGAAGGTAACTCTCCACAGTAGAAGTAATCCATAAATCACCGTGTAAGAACTTTAAATGCAGTTTTCGGTGAAAACATAATAATAGTGTGAAATCATGAATGATTTTCAGTCTTAGAATAAGAGCCTTATTTTTCATTGTCTAGTGAGGGCTTAAACAGAAAGAAAAAAACCAAAAAACAAACAGGTCACGTGTTTGCTGTGGACCAGTGTGCTCTCACTGCAAAAATGAAATCATGACTCTTGCTGGAATTCTTTCAAAGGATTCCCAAAACAATGCGAATGGATTCTGGGTCCTCATGATAGGCACAGACTTGCCCTCTTCAAATTCATGTCTTCCCACTCTTACCCTCACTGAATCCTCACCTGCCACACCAGTCTTGCTGCTGCGTCTGGAATGTGCCAACATTTTTGTTTCAGCATCAATGCCTGGGAAGTTCTTCCCCAGAAATACCCATGGCTCACACCCTCACATCCTTTGAGTTTATGCTTAAACAGTACTTGCTTAGGCAGTAGTTTCTCAATGCCACCCACGTCACTCTCTCCTTCCTTACTCTCCCTTAGTTTTTATTCCAAACCACATGTCACATTACATATCCATTTGTATGGTTTTATCCTATCTGCCTCTCTCACTAAACTTTCAGCTTGATGAAGACAAGGCCTTCAGTTAACCCTGGCACATGGCAGATTGGCTGGCCCAGAGAAGGCTTCCTCTAAATTTTCATTACATTAATGTTGTGTTGCATAGAATTAATGTCCCCTTGCATGGGACCTCTGCAGAGCCTCCACATATACCAGGGTTGTCAGCCTCCAGGAAAGGTCACTGTTGTCTAAACCTGGGTGGCTCAGCTACAGGTTCTTGCAGATTCCCAAGGGCTACCAGATTATTGCCACTGCCCTGGCATGAATGCAGAGGCAAAGACATGGTAGAAAAAGAATTATTTACCCAGCATTTGTTATAAGACCTATCCTGCTTTGGGATCTAAGGTACATAATCGAGGCTTTGCAAACACCTTGCAATAAAGATGTTACTAGCACTGTTTTGCTGACGAGGAGCTTGAGGCTTGAGAAGTTACTAACTTGTTCAAGGTCACCCATTGGTAAACGATGTGGTTTGAACTGAAAACTACTTTATTTGGTGGCATACCTTATGCCCTTCTCCCTGTGAGATACCAATAGTTTGAATAGCTGTGATAACTAGAAACAGATAAAATTTTTCTGTATTATTACAAAAGGACTTTTAATTGAGGTCATTGATCATCTTCACCAATTTTATGTACCACCAAAACTGAGAGATTAAAAAAAACACACAGTATAATCACATACATAATAAAAAAATTAACACAGTTCTTTCAATGATATTTTGATTGAAAATAATTGGTGTGTGGAGCTTTTTTGCACCATTTCTCACAAACCACACTGATGCTTATATGTCTTTTTTTTTTTTTTTTTTTGAGGGCAGTGTCACTGGCCCTCATATGTGGGACCCGAACTGGGGCTGCTGGCTTCCCAAGCCAGCTCCTAATCACCGTGCCACTCGGCCGGCCCTGATTCTTATATTTCTAAGCTACTGAAAGGGGCACATTGGAAAGATCCAAGCCTTCTAAAAACATTCAACAATATCCACTGTTTTTTCCATATAATATACTAAATTTGATTTCTTGACAATTTTTTCTTTGGAAATCTTTGTCACCCTCAAATACTTCACAATTTACTCATTTACCCATTAATTCAATAATATTTATTAAGACACCTATTATGTGCCAGGCACAGTACCTGGGAAAATAATGGTCCAATTCTCTATACTTCAGAAGCCTGCAGTATGATTTGAAAAAGAAATCTAAGCCAGCAAGTGAGCAATTACATAATTTTAATTTCATTAAACACTGTTAAGGCCTCAGGATGTTCTGATAGAGAATAATGGCTGAGGGACATATCTGGGGTAGGACAGAGATGCAAGGGTGCTTTGAGGAGGCTAAGCTTACACTGAGGATGGAAAGAGAAGAGACAGCCATATGAATGCCACCAGGAAGCGACTTTCAGACTGGCAAGCTCAGTGAGTGTGAAGACCTGAATGGAAATTGAGGAGCTAAAATACAGGGGGGCAGAAAGTGGAGAGAGCTCAGGAATCTGAAAGGATCAGACTACACAGTGTGTAAGGGCTTTGGATTTTATTTGAAGTATAATTAGGTCCTTAATGCTAACTTTAAATGGAATTTTCAGCAGTAGAGTAACAGAGTATGAATTATATATTTTGAATATCCACTATGTCTCCTGTGCAGAAAACCAGGTTTATGTGGAGCAAGAGAGGAGGCTGGGAGTCTAGTTGAGTGGCAACTCACTTGATAAAGGAGAAATGAAGGCAACTGGACTAAGTCCAGCAGCCTGAAGCCTTGGACTGATGGATTCAATGTGCTGATAGAACTCTAAGAGTTTGCTTTCCTTCTAGATCTGGTCATGCTAGTCACTTTCTCCTCTTGGACATGGTTAGTTTTGTAAACAATGAGACATCATAAAGCCAAGTCGAGAAACTTATTTTTGTTACATTCCCTCATAGACACTCCAAGCCCAGATGACTTCACTGGCTTTGAAGAAAATAAAATTAATGACTAGTACTACTCTTGAACAAAGCAAAGAGCAAGATTTTAACAGCATATTAAAAAACTGAATCTATGAAAATAGGAAATGGGTAATACATCATGAACCAAGAGGGTTTTGTCACAAGAGTTGATCGATAGTAAATGTAATTTACTATACTAATGCAGAAAAAAATGAAAATATTGAACATCTATTATTGATTTAAAAAAAACAAACAAACCTCAGAAATCTAGGAATAGAAGGAAATGAACTGAATCTAATAAGGTGCATCTATAAAAAGTTTTCATTTAACAACCTACCTAGTATTGTGTCCCTTTGGAAAACTAGGAAAAAAATGAAAGGTTTGTCTCTAAGCACTTCAACAATGAAGTGGTAGACCTAGACAGTGTAGTAAGACAAAAACAATAAGAGACACAATAAAAATTGCTATTTTCAGACGCTTTGATCATTTATCTATAAAAGCCAAAGCAGCCAAAAATAACTAGCAGTACTAATAAATAAAGTTAGCAAGGTCCCAGGATTCAAGATCAATACAAAAAAAAAATTTCTATGTGCTAGCACTAGACATTGGAAAACAAAATTAAATAAAACAATGTCATTTCCAATAATGTATAATATATAAAATTATTTAGCAACAAATTATGTACAATGTCTACAATAAAAACCACTAAATATTGCTGATATTATTTTTAAAAGATCCCCATCAGTGAAAAGATATACCATGTGCATGGATTCAAGATGCCATATTGTTAAGATGTTAATCCTTTGTAATTATTCCATGCATTTAATGCAATCATAACCAAAATCCTCATATAAATTTTTGTAGAAATTGAGAGGCTGATTCTAATTATTTTTAAAAAACACAAAGGATCTAGAATAGTTTTACCAATTTACAAAAGTAAAGCAATGTTGGAAGATTTGCATTAACTTCAAGAACTATTACAAAGCTGTAATAATCAAGATCATGTGCTATTAGTATAAGCATAAACATAAGAGCAATGAAATAAAACAAAGAGTCCAGAAATAGACCCAAATATATTTTTATCTATTTTATAGAAAGATATAACAGGGTAATTCCTGGGTTCAGATAGCCTTTTCGACAAATGTGGTTGAAACAACTAGGTATTCATGGGCAAAAATGAACAGCAACCCTTCCCTAACATACAAAAAAATAACTCAGTATGAATCACAGACTTAGTTATAAACCATAAAATTTCTAGAATAAAAACTACATCACCTCTGGGTAAGTAAAGATTTCATAGACACGACAAATAATTCTAACTCAATGATAAAAGTAATATAAAATGGACATCATAAAAATTTATATGGAATTTCCAAAATAGGCAAATTCATGGAGATGGGTTGCAGGTTAGTGGTTGCCTGGAGCTGGAGGAAGAAGAAATGGAAAGTGACTGCTTAATGGGTATCGGGTTTCTTTTCAGGGTGATGAAAATGTGCTGAAATTATATAGCAGTGATGGTTGTGCGACCATCAATGTACTAAAAGTCACTGAATTGTACTCTTTAAATGGTGAATTTTATGTTATGTGAATTTTACTTCAATAAAAATATTAAAGATCTTTTGCTCTTTAAAAGGCATCATTAAAAAAATGAAAAGTCAACCATGAAGTATGAGAAAATATTTGCAATACATATAACTGAAAGGATTTCCATCCAAATGAGACACTATCTACACCATGTGTAGGATTAAATAAAAATACAAAAATGCAATAAATGATGGGAAAAAATAGACTAGAATTGACATTGCATAAAAAAGAAAGAACGACTGGTGTCTATAAAAGATGCTTAGCATCATTAATTGTCTCACACCCTGATACTCCATTTCATACCCTTACAATGAATAATAATAATGATAAAAATAAATACTCTGACAATAGTACTTGTGAGTATGCCAATGGGAGTATACAATGAGAAACACAAAATGTAAATTTTTTGAAAGTTTCTCATACATTTTAACAGTTAACCCATGATCTAACTGTTTTACTCCTTGATATTTACCTAAGGAAATGAAAACATATGTTCACAAAATACTATGCAAGAATATCCATAGCAGTTTTCTTCATAATAATTAAAAACTGAGACAACCCAAATATCCATCAATAGATGAAGGCATAATCACATGTATATTCCTATAATAGAACACTATGCAACAATTAGAAGGAGTTAATTACTGATATACGCTATAGCATAAATGAATCTAAAATACTATTTTTAGCAAAAGAAGGCAGACATGCACAGAATACTTCATATTGTATGATTTCCTTTATATGAAGTTCAAAAACATGAGAAACAAAGCTATGGTGATGGAACAGTGGTTTCTTCTAAAGGAAGGATTGACTACAAATGGCCATGAGGCAGCTGACTAGCATGATGAAAAATGTTCTACGATTTAATCATGGTGATTATAAAACTCATTAAATGGTACACTTAAAATATGTGATTTTTATGAAAGCTACACTTCAATTAGAAAAAAGTGAGTGTTTTGTTTTTTTAAAATCTCTGCAGCATCCTGTTGTACAAATCACTCTAGTCTCTTTCCCTATTTTACCTTCCTTGTTGGGCACACTTTAATGTCACTCCATCTGTGGGACAACTTAGGTATGAAGTATTCAATAATTGGTTGATCTTAGGGACAAACAAACAAACAAAAACCAGATTTGATCTTTGGGACTGGAGTTCAAGTCTAACATCCAATATTCTGTAGAGAAGTCAGGAAGTGTCACAACATAGATGGAATATGGACTCTGGAGTCACAGTGACAAGGATGTAGGACCCAGCTCTGTCATCTATGAGCTGGGTTTTGAAGAGATTCACCTCTGTGAGTCTCCGTTGCTTCACCTGTTAAATAAAAATGGGTCCTACTGAATAAGTAGTGGGGAAATTAAATGAGGTGAGATTCACAGAATGCTCTCACCGTGTGAGCTGGAGTTCCGCAAACGAGGTTACCCTTCTCTTCCCTATTTCAAATATCCGTTTAACATTTTGTAGTTAAACATTTTTAAACCATGAATTGAATACTGTTTCTAATGTTCTTATATGTGTGTTGTTGTACTCTTCTTGTGTCTGACATAGCTGAGGTGAGTTGCTGGTTAACCTCTCAATAAATATTCTGAAAACAGTTATGAAGAGCGCGACCCATTCCAGACATTGGATTCCATGATCTGGAGCAAGGGTGGTTTCCTCTGTTTATTCCCATGAACGGCAGCCTAGTGGATGGACATGAGAACACCAGTCGGGAGAAGACAGTGGCAGAGGTGTGAATGGGTTAAAAATGGAGTAGTCACCACTTCTGTCACTGCTTTTGCAGGATCAGAAAACTACCTCATGCATTCATTCATTAAATCGGTATTGTTTCCATTAGCCACTTATTTATTCATCTAGTTAATTTTTCAACGAATATTTAGAGAATGCCTAATATACTAGGTGCTAGATGTAATGTGAAATAGAGCATTACTGGAAACATTGCCTTTATATTTTTAGTAATCTTAGACAGAGGAGAAGTGTAAATACATTCTTGGGTACCGCTTGGGCTGCGGTGAAGTGGCATTAACTTTGTGAAAAGTGTCGCCTAGGCTTCCTCACAATCACATGCAATTTTCAGAATGCCAATCCTCAGAGTAAAAAGAAAAGGCCTCTGAGGTTCTAGGGAACCCAGCCTTTGGACAGACCTTAGAACAAGAAGAAGATATTGCCCCAAAGGGGAGAATATTATGATTGGTATGTCAAGCCCATGGGTAATCGTGCCTTCAACATGATAGTGCCTCCTTCAAAAGTTCTGCCTGGGAGCTTGGTGTCTGCAGCAAAGCTTGTTTGTTCTTAGGTTTGAAATACTAACAAGGCTTCTTACAATTAATGATACCCCTGTTTTACAAGTTTGAATGTTTTGATTTGCGAACTTTCAGAACTACTTCAGGGAAATTTAAATGGCCCTCCACCAACTACCCAGTTCAGTGTCCCGCATTATGCAAATTTGATATTCAGTGATCAAATGTGAAACCCAAAACCCCGTGAGGTCATGGAATCCCTTGATTTAGGACCAGGTGTATAAAACCGTTCAATTATTAAATAATTAGTTGGAAAACAATAACTAGTGTGGTTTAATTCTCTTAGTGGTTTCCTAATGTTTATTAATTGAAGCACCTGGTTCTTCCTGTAACACTTCCCTGCAGAATGCTTACCAAGACATGCATAGCATGTAAATTTACAGTGAATATAATTACCTTTTTGCAGCTCACTCCAGGTGCCTAAATGAATAGAAATGAATTATGACTTTAATTGTCAGAAATGTTTCAATATTCTGATTCTAATTACTTAAAATTTGTTTAAATTTCTACCTAAGCAATAATGTGTTGTGTTAATTAAAACACCAACGCATAATTTTTTTTTTTTTTAGGATAACCAAATGTTCTATTAAAGAAGATTCAGATAAATAATTACATAGTGAAGAGAAGCAGTAGTCTTAACATCCTAATTTGTTCTCAGGCTATTTCAAGGATGACTGAAGTTGTAGATACATTTTCTAGTCTTCAGGAAAGTCCCTAGTTCTTTTCTTTGACCTTCCCCATTTTTCTTCGGAGTGAAAGAACACTCATCTTTGAAGGAAAATATCCTATTGACACTTCAAATTCATGTTCAAAATTGAACTCATTATCTTCTTCTAAAACTATCTTGGTTTTCTTCAGCTGTATGCCTTAATTCAATAATAGCATCACCATTCCCCATCTAACTAAATCAGAATGTGGAAATCATTCTAGATTTCTCTATCTCCCTTAAGCCCCACATCTATTAGTTACCACATGCTGGTCATTTTGCATCAAATATATCATCAAATTCTCGATGTTATTGCTTCAGACCCTCATTTGATCTGGTTTAGCCTATCCCAGTAGTGTTTCCCTATTGAAGCCTCTCTCCAGGACTCTGGCCCCCACCCTCCACCCCCAGCCTGTGACCTTCAGGCCACCCTTGGAACATCTGAGTCATTTTTCTGAAATGCAATTTAGAATGAGAGAAGGAGGAAAGTACATGTCCCAAATATCGGTTAATAGTCTGACCAGATGGGAATGGGAGGAGATGGTTTTAAAAGATGTAGGGAACACACATTGGCATTTTGAAACTATTCCAAGGGTCAACTAGTTATGGAACCTGAATCACCAGAAAATTAATCATTTCATATGTCCACATGTGTAAGACGAATACCTTTAGTGGATACTAACAATAATAACAAAAAGGTAAGAAGTTAAAATGTGCATCTTCCTAGCATTGAAATACCCATACATTTTTGCCGATTCTCAATTGTATACTTATACAGCAATAGTAAAAGGCATACAGTCTTATGGCATAATTAGGGGCAGGTCGCCATTCATTTTTTTGTTTTTCACAATTTCATCCTAGGTCTTAAGGTCCATAGTGAATATATGTATAAGAATGTAAATTTGGTAAAGTGCCCTGTTAGCACAAATTGATTTGATAAAGACTGACTGAATTTTGACCAAAGTAGAAAAAAAGTGTACAATGATCTTTTAAAAAGTCCATTACTTTGATAGGAGTTCAGCAGGGGTACCCCATTACGTGGTGTACCATATATTTCTCCCCTCATAAGTGTGTGTGTTGAAATGGCAGGAAATGAACAGCAGGGCTGAAATGAGACAGAGGTTGCCTGTATACCGCATTTCTTAGAAACATAATTACAGTATCACTGAAGCATGAAGGTAGCCGCATGCATTTGCAGGCACTGTAATCAGTGTAATTGGTCTGCCATTTCCTGTGCTCACCCTCTTTCAGTTAAGATCTTAGGAGTGTTTCCGCTGGAATGCTATACTTAATGCCCATTTGTTCTCTTCATGCTGTTAAATCACGTTGTTTATCTCCTCGGTTCCTATTGTTGCAATATCATATGACATCGTTTTCATAGTAGGCACAACTGTGAAACAGACATACAGATTTCCTATCAGAATAAAGAGTCCATAAAATAAAGGGATGTAAGACTTGTTTTTATTGACATTGTTCTTGGCTTTCAGCATGCCTGGCCTCCCTTATAAATATCTTCCCACTTAGCTTCATGTTGCTTGGGCACCTTGGCTGACTGTAGTGGCATTAGCATTTTGGAGGGCTGGTCAGAGATGCCACACACAGGTGAAAGCCTGGGGATGAGAAAAAGGGAGAGGATTTACAAACTGCTAGGGTTAACCAGGGCAAATGATAAGGCAGGGTACCTCAAACTTACCCCTTAATAGTTCTTCTACCAAAGAAAGCCAATACAGTCATGATGGAACAAATATTATGGTTTTTTTGTAAAGACCACATACAGATTTACAAAGAATATTTTCATATGGTTTCCTTTAGCCTTGACAATTAAAACAATGCCCTCTCTATGAAAGTCAGATCTTTTAATTGGTTTTATTTATTTATTTATTAAACAAAAGTTAAAATGCTAAGTGGGAAAATGTGCACCTTGGACTTCTTTTAACGAAAAAAAATGCATATTCTATGTATTATATCTGATAATGAAACACTGATCTTGGTGTCTACATATTTAGCAAAAGTATAACTTTTTCTAAAAAGTTATCATATCTACAAAGATTGTTTCAGCTTTAGCTCCAGGGGTGTAAGGGAATGCCACCCATCCACTATTTTCATAATTTAACTTGTGCCTATCCATCAGATTAGATACATGGACAACATTAGACATTAGTCAAGATACTTAAGGGGAGCCTTTTACTGAGCTGTGTGTTGATTTCATCCTTTGTGTATGGCTGTTGTAAAAATTAATCATTTTGGAACTACTTCTGTTGACAATATCATACAGTCTTCCCCACACAGGGTTCTACATTATGCATTATTTTATATTATACCTATGTGTGTTCCAATCTATTGCAATTATTATTATTAATATTATTGATTATCAAAATCTCCTGTGTTTAGCCAGTGGGTGTGTATTCAAATTGGCTTCTTAGTCCTTTGAAAACACTCAGTAATTTTCAACAGTTTTCTTGCTTTCTGATATGATGAGATGACCCAGGATTGTCCTGAGCATATCTTGTCTCCAACCATGAGTCAGTTCTCCAAGGAATCCTTGTTCTTTTCAGTGTATTTAGAAGCTGATAGGTATCTAAATGCTAATAATGGTATTGCAACTGGGTTGGTCATTGTTTTAAGCCCATGTGCAGTGGACCACACTAGGAGATGCATAAATAAAAAGGTACTGAGAGTACATACTGATAGTCCAATTCCAATTTAATAATCATTGTTTTTAAATAACTTCATCAAGCTTAACTCTTCTTTCTTCCTCAATGAAAACTTCATTCTCAAAAATTCTATCAGTTTGCTCACTTACTTTTGACACACATACTCACTCACTGACAAGTCACTCACACACAGTAGTCTCATAATAGCAATACAAACACTATCACCGATGATATGATTATTGAAAACTGAATTCTAAAGTTTTTATCAGTAGGTTTATCTCATTAGGAATGTATAGCACAAATGATATGTTTTGAAATCACAGAGGGTATTTCCTCTTCTATGTGGCTATATTAAAATTTGGGTAAAAATTTATTTATTTTTTTTCATTTTATTTTCAATGTTAAGAATTTCTGTTTTTAAATTTAATTTTGTTTAATGCATGATATATTTCTATGGTCCCAGACTCAAATCTACAAACTAAGATATATTCAAAGAAATATAGTTTCTATCTTTGTCTTCACATTATTCTCTCTTTCCCTCAATGAATAATGAATGCTTCAGTTTAGCTTAAATTTAAGTTGAGCTTAGCTTAAGTTGAGCTTAGCTTAAAATTAACTTAATTTAGTCTTAAATCTAGCTTTATTTTTTTCTTTGGTTTAAAAAAATATATAACCAAATATGGGTGTATATGTATATACACACACATACATTAGTATTTTTTCTTAAACTAACATATTAGTGTTATTTCTACCTTGCTTTTGCCACTTCATATTTTTCTAAACATCAAGTTATTGGAGTATACAGAGATATTTTTCATTCCTTTTATTCCAGCTGCGTAGTAATGCATTCCAAATATGTATCAGGTTGAATTGAAGACGACCTGTCCAAATGGTCATTGAGCCTAATTTCCAGTCTTTTGCTATTAGAAGCAATTCTTCAGTAAAATCGCCCTGCACATTTGTCTTTTTTTTTTCCTGAGCACATTGTTAGATTAGATTCCTAGAAGTGAGATTATTGAGTCAAATGGGAAATACAAGTGTGACTTTGCTCGATGTTGCCGAGTATCCTTTCTTAGGAGTGGTATCATTTAACTTGCTTTCCCACAGCATTTGAACATGGCCATATTCCCACAGCTGCCAACAGGACAAGGGGTCAAAATTTTACCACCAGTGTTACCAATGAGAAATGGTACCTCAGTGTCTTTTTATTTTTATTTATTTTTAAAAATTTTATTTATCTTAAGATTTTTATTCGGGAATTGGGGAGAGGAACAGCATTGGGGAATCAGGAAAGGGGAACAGATAAGTTGCTCTCCTTTTGTTTTTCAGTCTAGTTGTGGAGGATGTCTCTTCACTGGCCCATGTTGGTATCATCATTGCACTCTTCCCGGGTGAGGCAGTCGCTTGCCAGCCATTGGACGGCCCCTCACGGAGGCTCACGGCAGCTCACGAAAGCTCACACCCATTGCCAGCCAGCCCCACTGCAGCCTATGTTGTTTCTGGTGACTCACAGCAGCCCAGCTCCAGGTGGAGCTGTTGTTCACCATCTTAGCTGTAGAGGGCACAGCGTCACTGGCCCTCTTGTGGGATCTAAACCAGGGCCCTGCTGCTCAGAGCTCACGTTCCAAGCCAACTTCTAACCAAAGCACACTCGGCTGGCCCTCTCAGTGTCTTTTTAAATTCTATATATCTTAGTTAGTATGAGTGAGTTGAGCATTTAAAAAAAAAAAGGTAATGGGTTATTTGCATTTCTTTTTATGTGAATTTGCTTTTAGATCATTATGCCATTTGTCTCTAGATTTCTTGGCTACTTTCTTCTCTGTCTCTTAGAAGCTCTTATATATTAGGGATATCAATTCTGTGTGGCAACTACTTTTTCCAAGATTATCTTTCTTTTTCCTTTCTTTACTTTTTTTAAGGTGTCTGTGGCACATAGAGATTATCACCATTATGTAGATATGAAAACTGTCAATCGGATCAGGGCTCTAGATATATCCTAACTATCACCACAGAATATTAATTGATGAAATGAAGACTGGTGAAAATCTGCAAGACAAACAACAGAAAAAAACCCCCAAAAAAATGGTGTAAGAAAAAAATGTACAGAAAAGAGGAAACTAAATACTAGAAAAGAATTAAGATACATATCAACCATTCACAGTAAATGAATTTTATTTAGATCACAATTTAAATAAACTCTCCAGAAGCAAATTTGCCATTTAGAAAACAAATGGAAAAATGTGGATATTTACTGCATATCATTCAGTAAGCCATAGGCATGGGAGAAAGAAGACCATCAGGGAAGATAGCCAAGAAAAAGAGCTCATCAAAGAATTGTAGTTGGAGATTTATAGAAGATAATAGATTGAGAAAACTTTAGAAAATCATTGAATCACAATGATTGAGTCACTATATTTTGAAGATTCATGAATGCCTATTTTAGTTGCTATAAGGAAATAAAAATGTAAGTGTTCTACAGAACTCAATCATATAATATTTTTAAAATGTTCTTTTCCTAAAAAAAATAATGTAGTGATGAAAATTACTACCCAGTGTTACTGATTATTAAAAAAATAAGTGTTATCTGAGTGTTCTGTTTTCTGTGGTGTCTTTAAAGCAGTGAGCAGAGTGTAATGAAAGTGGATCATAATCCCTATGAACTGAGAGACAAGGAAAAAAGGAAGATGGAGAGCAAAGAAGTTAGGGAAAAGGAGGGGCCAGAGGAAGAGGAAGGGGAAGTGAATGAGAGAAAGAAAAAGTAGAAAGAGGAGAGAGGAAGGAAGGAAGGAAAGGAAGGGGAAAGAAAGAGAAAAGAAAAGGAGGAAGGAAGGAAGGAAGGAAGGAAGGAAGGAAGGAAAGAAAGAAGGAAGGAAAAGAGGAAAAAAATTCATCACTGCTGACCATGTGTTAAGGATGATCATCATGGTGAAGACACAGTCAATAAGGAGGAAAGCTGACAACATGAAATGTTTACATTCGCACTGTTATGTGGATGAATTGGTGATTAGAATGAGAGGAGTTTTCCTGGGTTTCCTTGATGTCTGCATGCTCATAGAGGAATGGGCTACTAGTCTTCCTTCATTAATAGGGACAGCTCATAGTCCTCTTAAGTCTCCTCTGTGTTAGTTCAGTTTAAGTTATGACTTTGTTGCCTCCAATACATAAAATAATGGTCACGAGGATAACATTTGTTACATAATGGGTGCTTATTGATTACATCTTGTTTCATGGTGCTCTATATGCTATGTGTCTATTTGCTAAACTACTCCAGGAATTAAATGAGCATAAGAAGACTGTCTCACAGCTGAGGAAATGGATGCTCTAGAGGCTTTGTAGTTTACCAAAATCACCTAGCAGGAGTGATTTGAAATACCAAACCCAAGACTATCTGACTCCAAAGCCAGTGTTCTTTTTGGTATACCAGTTTGTCTTTCCTTTCCTTTATTATCAGTTAGTCAAGAATTTTCTGCCCTCTTTGGAAGTCATGGTATATAGATCTATATCTATCTATCTATCTATCTATCTATCTATCTATCTATCTATCTGTCACTCTTTTACCTATCATCTGTCAGCTGTCTTTCTACTATTTGTCTATCATCTCTCTCTATTATCTATCTATCTATCTATCTATCTATCTATCTATCTATCATCTCCATCCTTATATATTTCAGAAATGATGCAGCTGGACATACCTCTTGCGAAGAGAGGTTAGGTCCATTATAATATTTCTGTCCACTCATAAGAAATAAATTTTAACTAAGATGCCTCTTTTGCACATTTATAAATATAAGCAGTTAGTAGCTTTTTCTCTTTTTGGAGAGCCATTGAGTACAGAATTTCAACATTAATCCAAGTACCAATTAGCACAAATATCAACTAGAAGTGGAGACAAAGATTTGGGTGCATGTTGATATTGGTGGGGATGGTGTAGTTTCCTTCTACTGAACTGTTTGGTAAGAGATGGGGAAGAACTTAGAGAACTTGACACATGAGGGAGGCAGCACAAGTCAAGTTAAGGCCAAGGGTGAAGGTGGCACAACACTGGGTCCATTGAAAGAGAGGCCATGACTGAGTCAGGATTTCTGATCATTAGTTAGGGCTGGCTTTGGCCTGGAGCCAGATGAAATCTGAAATTCACAGGCCTTGGGATAAGCATGTCTGAGGATTGAATTATCAGTCAATTGCTCTTTGACATGTACTTTTGATGGTGTCTTTGTGCATGTGTATATTTTGCTCTTTGTTAAAGTGTTGCAATGTCTCCCAAAGCAGTCACCACACTCAAAGACTGTGGCTGAATAAAACAACTTTACAGACATAGGATAGTTCAAAATATGTTTCTATGATGTATTTGGTCCTCTGAAGAGTTATAGATGTGTCCACAAAAGATTATATGATCAGGAAAAGTAGGAAAATTCTTTGTTCTTAATGTCTACCACGTGTGTGTCTTTTATACATCTACCCACTATTATAACAAAATATGGAATGTCTTGCCTAAAGAAGTAGAAAGAAAAATCAGGAAATAGGCAGTTCATCCCCTTTTATCTTCCTTTTTAACCATAATATTGAACATGATGAACAACCTCTGTTTGGATTTATCAATTTTGTGATTACTGAATTTAACAAAAACAAGGTAATGATTTCTCTTCCATAGCGTATGATTTTGAAGACAAGCAAAACAACTTTGCCTCAGCTAAGTTAATCTGTGGATTATGAAAGCATTTTAAGTAATAAGCAAAAAGTTTTCCCCTTGATTTTTTTTTTGTAGAGATATCAGTAAAACCTTTTAAATGTATCACAGAAGAAAAGGAGTATTATACAGGATACAAAAAGATTCATATTCAAGTTAATCTAATGGTCATAACTGTAAATGCTATTGGAAAATGCATATATTAAATTAAATTAAGTCTCACAAGCTCTAAATTTGCTGCAGGCAATTGAAAGAGGATTTCCTCACTTCTTCCCTAAGGGAGATATGTGGGGGTTTTCTTAGGCAGGTTGGCCTCTTCACCATCCATCATTTCAAAGAGACATATATCGCCTCTAAAGTGCTTTAAGGCAGCTGCAAGCAAGTGTCACTTTGAGTTAAATGCATTATTAAACTGTTGGGAAATTTCACATCATGGGTCATTTATCTATGCTAAATTGGGTCAAAAGCCTCTGCACATGCCTAGATAAATGAGAGAGATGAGCAAATTCTCCTGTGGGAAGTAGTACTTTGACAAGCTTTGAGTGTGGCTTATTTATTCATTTATTGAGTAGCCTTGGGGAAAGGAGGTTTTCTTGTTTGTGTGTGTGTGTATGTGTGTGTGGTTATTTTAAGAGGTAATCAAACACTATACAGAAATCATCTCTGATAAATATAGCTAGATAATCACCACCCCTAGAATGTGTCTAGAATTAGATGATGTGGAAAGCATACATCATTAAATATTCATTCGTTTGACAAACATTTGAGTGTGTTCTGTGTGTCATGTACCATATAAGAGAGACAGGGAGAATGCAAAATGATTTTTTGAAAAGCATGACTCTAATCTGGAGGCCTCTCCAGAACAGTGGGAAAATCTAATTACCTTAATCAATGTACGTATAAACAGAGTGGGGATGCAGACAGAGGGATTAGATTCTATGGAGTTTATTGAAAGCAGCTGAGAGATGGGACCTGAGTAGGGCCTTCCATGATGAGTAGTGGTTTGCCAGATGGAGAAAGTCTCAAAACTCAGTTCTAGGATAAAGGAATAGTAGGAAGTCCAAAAGAAGGAGGAAAACAGGTATGAATTTATGGTGATGGTAAAATTTATCTTAAAAATTAGGACATTTTAGAGACTGAAAGAGGACACGATTAATAATTAAGCTGGAGCAACAGATAGAAACTGAATCTGTCCCAGGAAAAATGAGACATCTGGTTAACTTAGGTGTGTTCCTATCTTTCCAGTACCTCCAATGCTGATGGTAGAGCTTTTGCAAAGGCAATTCAGGCACAACAATGGGAATGCATGTAGTGCCACTGAACTGGACACTTAAATATGGTTGAAATGGTACATTTCATGTCATGTGTATTTTGCCACAATAAAAAGATAAGACAATCCAGAACCTTAGAAATATGGGCACAATTTTAGGTTAACATTTAGCAAGATGTTATAAAGATGCAGAGACGATATAAATATAAATTAATCTGATTGAACAAACTTGTTCATTTTCTTTTGGTTTTATTGGATCTTTGATCGTCTAGTAGATTGGAGCATTTTGTGGTTTCACCTCTATTATTTATTTCGTCAAATGTTGGTGTTCATCATTTATGTATCTGCCATATAGGGAGAGAAAAGAAAGAAGCTAGAGCAGAAACCTGTAGACAGAATTTTCTTGAATGATTAAACCTTGTGTATTTTACATAACAAGCATTAATTGAGCATCTAATGAATATATTTTGTCATATCGTCAATAGCTTATGTCACAAAAACCTGAACTCTCATTTGACTCTTTGCTCAATCTCTTGAACAAATAAAAAATTATCATATTTTGTGCCTTTATTGGCATATAATTCATACGCCATACAATTTACTTTTTAAAGTGTAAAATTCAGTCGTTTTTCATTTATTCACAAAATTGTACAATCATCGCCAAAATTGAAATTTGGGACATGTTTCCATTACCCCAAAAGAAACCGTGTTTCCATCAGCAGTTATTCCCCCGTCTCGTCCCAGAGACAGTCAACCCTGCCCTAGGCAACTACTAATCTACTTTCTTTCCATAAAAATTTGCCCATTATGGGCATTTTGTATAAATATGATATACAATATGCAGTCTTTTGTGACAAGTTATTTCACAGCATACTTTCAAGATTCATCCATGTCGTAGCATAAATGAGCACTTGAGTCTTTTTTATTACCAAACAGTATTCCATTGTATGGACATATGATGTTTGTTTGATTGATTGATTGATTAGACTCTAGACATATGGGTTGTTTACACTTTTTGGTCATTATAAATAATGCTGCAGTGAATGTCCTTTTACAGGTTTTTATGTAGATGTACATTTCCATTTCTCTTGGCTATATATTTAGGACTGGAATTGCTGGATGATGTGGTAATTCTATGGTTAACCTTTTGAGAAATTGCCGTACTGTTTTCCAAAGTGACAGCACCATTTTACATTCCCATCAGCAATACCACATATATAGGTTACATTTCTTCCATATCTTTGTTACTTGCTAATATTTATTTTTTTTGTTTTTTATCCTAGCTAGTCTAGTGTGTATGAAATGGAATCTCATTGTGGGTTTGATTTGCATTTTTCTGATGGCTAATGACACGAGCACATTTTTACGTGCTTTTGGCTGTCTTAGTCAGCTTGGGCTGCCATAACAAACTATTATTGACTGGGTGGCTTAAATAAGAGACTTATTTCTCATAGTCCTGGAAGCTAGAAGTAGAAGATCAGGTGCCGACAGGACTGGTTCTTGGTAAGGGCATTCTTCCGGGTTGGGACAGCTGCCTTCCTACTGTGAGCTCACATCAGCTTTCTGCAGTGTATGCACATGGAGAGGACAGGGGGCATTCCTGTGTCACCCTCTTATATGAGCATCACTATCATCATGAGGGGCCCACCTGAGGAATCGATCTAAACCTAATTAGCTTTTAAAGACCTCACCTCCCAATACCATCACCTTGGTGGGGAGGGCTTCAATAGAGCAATCTGCGGGGACAAACATTAAGTCCGTAACATTGGTCATTTGCTTATCGTCATTGGAGGAATGTCTACTGAGTTCTGTTGCCCACTTTGAACTGGGTTATTTATCTTTTGTATTTTTGACTTGTCCGTGTTCTTTATCTTTTCTAGACACAATTCCCTGACCAGACATATTATATGCAAGTGTTTTCTCCCATTATATGGATTGTCTTTTCATTTTCTTTTTGTTATAATATCTAACTTAATTCCATCCTTCAATTCAATTCTTTTAAAAATATGGAGGGCTGTTTAAAGCCTAGCTCCTGGTCTGTGCTGGAGAATGTTACATAAGCACTTCAAAAGAATGTGTATTCTGCTGGTATTGGCTGGAATGTTCTATAAACGTCTGTTTGGTTTATCGTGTTGTTCAAATATTCTGTTTCCTTGTTGACCTCCCTAGTTCTATCCATTATTGAACATGGAGTATTCAACTATGAGGGTTTAATTCTGTCAGTTTCTGCTTCATGTATTTAGAAACTCTCTTTTAGGTGCATATATACATGTTTATAATTAAGTAAAGGTGGTCCGATTTGACACTCCTTTACTAAATCTTTTTTTTTTTTTTACTTCATTCATAAAATGACATTCATAAAAAGATCCTGGATAGCAGAAGAGTCAATTTCCACAACTCTGTGTTTGTGAAAATGTCACAAAAAGAAAGAAGAATTTAGCTGTTGTGCATCTTTAACAGTCTTTTCTGTTTAACTAGAGTCCATTCTCCTACACTTTGGAGATGTTGCTTAAGCAATCAAGTGGAACAAGGAGAAGCATTTATAAGATAGATGCTTAAGAATTGGTTGTGTTGTCTTAGTTGGGTCCCACCAGAAACAGCCCTGAAGAAAGAGCCAGGGAAGGAGAAGGAGTTTATCTAGGAGGAGATCTCAGGAAACACCAGTGGAAAAGCGAAACTGGGACAGCACTGGGCTAATGATGATGATGAGATCACAGAAGCTAATGAAAACTTACTTCCTCAAGAAATAGAGTAGAAATCACATCTCGGAGTACCCCACCCAAGATTTGAGGGACTGAGGACATTTGAACTTCAACTCCGTTCAGTCTATTAGTTTGCTAGGGCTGCTATAACAAAGTGCCACTGACCGTGGGTGGCTTAAGCAACAGAATGTATCTTCTCATGGTTCTAAAGGCTGAAGGTCCAAGATCAAGGTGTTGGCAGTTTAGTTTCTTTTAGGGCAGTTCTCCTTCACTTGAAAGTAGCAGCTCAGTGTGTCTTCATATTGTCTTTTATCTGGTGTCTCTGTGTATCCAAATAACCTTTTTTATTAGGACACCAGTTAGATTGGATTAGGACCCACACTAATGGCCCCATTTTATCTTTTTTTTTTTTTGAGGGCAGTGTCACCGGCCCTCCTATGTGGGACCCGAACCGGGGCCGCTGGCTTCCAAAGCCAGCGCTTAACCACCGTGCCACTCGGCCGGCCCTGGCCCCATTTTATCTTAATCACGTCTTTGAAGCCATATCTCCAAGTACAGACATGTTCTGAGGTATACTGGGGATTAGGGCTTTGACATATTAATTTGGAGAGGAACACAATTCAGGTTATTACAAGGGCTGTGGTGAAGGTGGGAGGAGACATTTTCCTGGGCTACCTGTGATGTGGGTGGAGCAGGCTCAAGCTGTCAGTGTAGCTCTCTGGCAGAGAAATACATGTTCCCTGCTGGAAGCCAGGTAAGCACACAGTGAAACTGAGGGCAAGGGGATATGGGTGGAACAACAGCAATATCTATTACATATGTAGACAAAAATACAAATATTCTAAGACCAGCCTTATGAGTCCATACATATCATAGTCCCTGTGTCAAAAAAGTAACAACCCCACATTTAATGTGCTCATTTAAATAATTACATCTAGATACATTCTATACAGGTGTGGGGTTATAAAACAAAATGAGATTTATTTTTTTTTAAAGATTTTTTTTTTTTTTGGAATTGGAGGAGAGGAACAGCGTTGGGGAATTGGGGAAGGGGAACAGACAAGTTGCTGTCTTTTTGTTCTTCAGTCTAGTTGTGGAGGACGTTGCTTCACTGGCCCATGTTGGTATCATCATTGCGCTCTTCCCAGATGAGGCAGATCGGTCGCCGACCTCTGGATGGCCACTCACCGCGGCTATTGGCAGCTCACGCTGGCTGCCGGCCACTCACTGTAGCCTATGGCAGCCCACTGCAGCGGGGGGCGGGGGGGGGCAGCCTATACTGTCGCTGGGACTCGCACAGCCCAGCTCCAGGTGGAGCTGTCGTTAGCTGTAGAGGGCAGTGTCACTGGCCCTCATGTGGGATCTGAACCAGGGCTGCTGGCATCCCAAAACCAGCTCTTAACCAATGTGCCACTTGGCTGGCCCAAAAATGAGATTTTTAATTGAATTATCATCTGTTGGGGCATATGGTAAACGATGTGACGTTTGCTTCTCATGTAAGAGCTAGAGCGATAGGATATGGTGCTTGGGCAGAAAATGGGGAAATACCCCGCTGGAGATATACATCTTCAGGTAGTGAAGACTTTCACGAAGTGGTGGTCACTGAGATGAAGCTTGGAAAATGGATAGACAGTCATAACATTGGCAAGAAGACTGAGGCAGAGAATGGGAAAAGAAAATTGGATATGGAGTGAGGCATGATAGAGTCAGAGATAAAAATATGCAAAGTTAAATACAGTGTGTCCGAGTACTTACATGTTAAGTTTCAGTGAGCTAGCATCTCTCAGTAGAGATACTGGTCGAGAAGGCAGCTCTGATTTCCACTTCTTAGATTATAAACCATAGAAGGAATTTATTCACAGGGATTTTGCACTCTAGAGACTTCCCCACTGTATCCTTTTTCCTCATAGAGCTGTGGAAGAGCAGAGTGCCAGAAAAGGCAAACTAAGGCTTTCTCTGTAATTAGGAGACAGCAGTTAAAGAAAGTGTTTTTTTTTTTCCCCTCTTCCTTTTTCTCTGGAGAAGCCAAAGCTGCTGGCAGCTGAGAAGAGCCACAAAGAAGGATTTTTGATGCCAAGCTGGCTTGAATCCCAGAGTCATACATATTCCTTGCAAAGGGTCTTTGACTCCAGGCTCGGATATCAGACTATGTAAGAAGGGAATATCCTCATCAAAATCTGAGCATTTCCACTTAATTCACCATTTTGCTCCATCCCAAGATAGTTGTTTTAATTATTACAAAATGTAAGATACTGTTTCCCTGAGAAGAAAAGAATCATCCATTTGCCTTTTGAGACTTAAAATTATGTGATTTTTAACTACCCTAGGCTTGGTTGGAACTAGATCCTTGGATGGAAAGCAAACTCATTTACTTATGGTCTGTATATGTGCACTTGTGCTTGTTGATGATAAAATGGAAACAAGCAATCAAAAATGGAAACATCTAGAAGTACATGGGCTTAATATTTGTAAACTTTGATGTATAGCTAAGGCAGGAGTCCATACTAGTTGTGCCAGGCAGAAGCATCTTCACCTATCAAGGAAAGTAGGAAAAAAATTATAGACAGTTTAAACAATTTATGTGACTCTCTGCTAAGGACATTACCAGACCAGGTGATATGATCCCAGAGTGCATGGGGCATATTTATACTAAAAGCATAGCATGTTGTTTTAATTTGAAATTCACATTTAATGCGGTGTTTTGTATTTTTATTTACTAAGCATGGCAACACTAGGTCACTCAGTAGAGCCGGAAGTACCAGCACTGAAACCATACTGCCTGGTTTTAAGCCTGCACTGAAGTGTTGTGCCTTATTGAGGGAAACATAGCAAATGAGCTGATACTGAAGGCACTAAATCAAGCAGGGTGTCAGTGGAAAACTGGTTATTAAGAGAAAGTGGTCTGGACCTTAAAATGCCCTGGCTCCCAGAAATCTTGGGGAGGATACTCTGAGATGTGAGTTCTACTCCCTGAGAAAGGAAGTTTCAGTTAGCCATCGTGGTCACTGACTTCATCACACAGTCTTCATTGGCTCCTTTCCAATGTTGCTTTTCCACTGGTGTTTTAATTTTTCTCTTCTCTTCATTGTGGGCAATGCTGGTGTGTTGGGGAGCATTTATGTGTACTGTAGTTAAAAGCTCCATGCTTAGAGATCCTAAGCGTTAGCTGGCTTCATGCTCTTCCGCTTGTCACCAGTGTAACTGGAGTCATGTTACTTTCTGAGCCTCAGTTTTCTAATTTGTCAAATGGGGATTATTTTGACACCATCAATATGTGGGTAAGACAAGTTGTTCAACTGATCTGTGCCTGACGCGGTGTGAAGAATTGAACATTATTTCAGTGAATCTTCATCAGAAAGCTCTGAAGGCAGACACTTGTAGTAAAAAACTGGACTCCATTTTTTTTTTCTTTTTAAATTGGGGAACAGTGTGTTTTTCCAGGACCCATCAGCTCGGGTCAACTAGTTGTTTCAATCTAGTTGCGGAGGGTGTAGCCCAGTGGCCCATGTGGGGATCGAACTGGCAACCTTGGTGTTATGAGCCTGCGCTCTAACCAACTGAGCTAACCAGCTGCCCCTGGACTCCATTTTTGAGGCTTGACTGCTAACAGCTTTAGAGTTTCCCCCCTCCTCTTTCCTTCCTACCCTATATCTGAGCAAGCCGAAAAGCCTGGTGCACCCTCCTTTGGTACCAAGAGGAAGTTCAAACTACAGGAACCCAAACCCCAACCCCACTCTGTCACTACCATAAAAATCCCAAGCTCATCTCCTTTCCCTGACCTCTCAAGTTATCTTAGGACCAGCTTGGGAAGGCTGTTCTGCTCTCCCATGAAAGACTCATTCTGTGAGTAATAAATATTTTTATATTTCCATATGCTCTAGGGGAGTGGTGTGTGTGTGTATATGTGCATGTGTGTATATGTGTGTGTGCGCGCATGTGTGTGTGTGTGTTGTCTTAAGTCTCAATATCTGAACCAAATCCATTCTATCTGTAGAGTGGCTACACAATATTACTATTATTTCCCCCACCTTAGAGATGAAAACTGTTTCTTAAACAAGTAGATTTTCTTACCCTTAATCACATAAGCTAGTAAATTATGGATCCTGATTGAAACAGGGAGCTTTGACTTTAGCCCCAACTTAACCATTACACTGTGGTGTCAGAAATAGGAACTGAGGAAATTCATGGCAAATGTTCAGTATAATACCTGACTCATATTTAATGCCCCATAAATATATGCCACACCTGGGTAGGACTGAGAGAGCAGCGTGTGTGGATCTCAAAGTAGGTTATTAAGTCAGTGTTTTGCCATCCCTACTGAACTCAGAGTTTTCCTAGAAATACAGGTTTATATGTGTTACAAACACCACCTGATGCTTGCAAACATGCCGTGCCTCTCTTTCAAAACACCCAAAATGCACAGTTCCCATCAGCCCAAGACAACATGTTTATTTTTCAGTCTCACGTCTTTCATCCCCTGCTTGTTTGCTGGAGGCTGCTGGCTGGCTGTCAGCAGTGACAGCCCCCATCTGTCATCCGTGTATGGTCTGCCCATGCACGGCCTTTCATGGAGACTTGCAGGATATGCCTTCCCGTTGCCTGGAATGTGGAGGCCCTACTAAGACATGAATGCATGCTGATATTCTCAGCCACTCTGTGTAGGGTACCGTTCAACCCACCCTAATCAGAGAGTGACATCTTCGTGATATACCTGGAACTCACTGTGAGGATGAACGTGCATTGGCAGGCTGGGATGGCTGGGGAAAAGACTGGATTCTATCTGAGAATAATCAGAATCATGATTACAAGTACTTCTGAGCTTACAGGGTCCTTGGTTGGAGGATGTTTATTCTCTACATAGAGCCCCTCAGGTTTCAGTTTTCACAGCAGAAAAATGTTAGATAGGCACCAGAATTGCCCTGAGAGCTAAAAATATTTTTGTTGTTAATAGGAGTTTAAGATGATGCCTAGGCTCACAGAACCCTGGATTAGCAAACTGGTTTTCCCAACAGGCGCTAACTCCTGTTTCCCTCTCCCCACCCCACACTGTTTTCCTGCTGCTGTTGCAACTCCTGCTGCTGGTAATAATAAGGAAACATCCCCAAACAGGAGCTCCTTTACATAGCACATGCTATTCTAAGTGCTTTCCTTGCAGGGCTGTAGCCTCATTACAATACTAGAGAACAGGTTTATTATCACTTTTTTTTTTTTGGATAATGAAACTGACAAATCGAGCTTTGTTTACTAGCAGAAGCTACCTGATAGCCAAGCAAGGATTTCAACCCAGGCCTTTATGACCCTAGAGGCTGCTCTCATCACTGTCTCTTTAGCATCTACTTGTATTTAAATATTACCTTGTCTGGCATCTTCCAGTGGAGAAGCCTGAATCCCAGAGAGATGCAGTAACTTGTCCAAGTTTACGGGGCAAGAATTCTAGAATCTAGGTTTTCCTGGCTAGAGATAAATATGGACTCTCTTTTATCCCGGATAAGTAACGGTGAAATGTTAAGCCTGTATTCTTGGTGGAGCCTTTTTTATCCATGGTGCTATAAAGGTCCTGGTTTTGGAAAGGGCACTAACAGAAAGCTAAAGCTCTGAGAGAGGAAGTGGGCCTTGTTCAGGGCATGCCTTATGCTTAGATCTGTGGAAATACTGTGTGTTCTTCTCTGTTGTCCCCTCTTCTGTATGGTTTTCCCTAATAGCACTTCCTCTGCCTTCCAAGCAGGTGCAGTTACCTGTTCCTTTCTTGATGAGCCCATGACACATCATTGCCTGTATCTTCCTTAGCATCTGTCTCCCAGCTCTGTGTTTCCTATTAGATTGTAAGCAACTTGAAACTCAGATGTACATTATGTTTTTATTGGTTCTCTCAGTTTCCTCAGATAGCAGGCATGTAAGATACTCAGAATAATTTTACTGTTGGCTGACTGATAGACTCACAACTGCCAGCAGTTGCAAGTGCTTTTGCCTTATTCATTGGGGAGGGAGAAAAAGAGGTAAGAGAGGAAACACAAGGGCCTGATGATCCAGCGGTATGCAGGGAACCATGGTGGTGGCATGCAGGGCTTTTCAGGCCCGTTTCCTTACTCGGTCAAGGTTATGTGAAGGGCAAACTAAAACTAACACTAAATAGAATACATCAGGTTATTTATGAATAGATTAGTCAATTGCAGATATTTCTCGTGAACATGACAGCATCATACTGAATCAGATGGCCCCAAGTGCAGAATCCTTGCTAGAACAGGTCTTTGATGTTTTCTGGGAAATAATGTGTTCAGCGAATGCTATTTCATGTGCACAATGTGTCAGTGGTATTCACAGGTGACCCGTAAAGTGTTACGGAAAGATAGGGGCTTCTGGGGGTGAAAAGTGCCTCCACAGTGTTTCTTTGATTTGCTTAGAACACTTTGCAGAGAAGCATTCAGAATGAGGAATGCAGTTAAAAAAATAAAAGATGCTAACTAACGTAACAAGCAACTTGAGTGCCTTCACTGTTGAATGCCATGAGGTATTTTACTAATGGGCTTAAATGTGAATTTTTTTTTTTTAAAAAAGAGAAATAATGACAGGCATTATTGGGCTGAACTGGAGTATTTTAGGTAGATCCTCAGTGGTATTGTAAAAAGAAGTATTATCAGCTCTTGGAATCATAACAAGGTGTCTATACATATTCAAGGCAACTTTTCCTCAAATGTCTGTATATTACATTGCAAGTTCATATCTGATTGTGTGTCTCTTCTTATATGGAGGTCTCTTTAGGAATTGCTGATTTCCAACCGTACGTTTTTTCCCCTCACTGGGTAACACACGGAATACTTAGGGCCCAAAGAAATAAAAACACAGAAGTTGTCAGTACTGAGACACCCACCTTGCACATGCCGTGAGTATGTGAATGGGGGGAGAGAGAAGCCCCCATTGGTGGAATTGGTGTAACAGTGATTGTGGGTACATTAAGCTCTACTGTTTATGGGGGAGGAGATTATTATAAATAGGAAGTATTACTACCATGTTTGTGGATGTGGAAGGGAGGCTCTCTAGATAATTTTACTTCTTGGGGAGGGTAAAAATAAAACAAAATGATAAAATGATATATGAAATGATATCAGACTATAAAAGAAGCAGCAGCATCATAGAAAACAAGTTTTGCATTGCTACAATGTGCTCAGCGTTTGACAGATTATTACACACAGCCCTCCCAACCCCACACTGAGAAAAGGCATCACCACTGCTTTTATAAATTGTTTTTAACGGGTGGAGAAAGAGTGTTGTCCCACCAGATGGCAAAAATCTTAAAGCCAAGTTTTGCTGGAGATACGGAGCTGCAGAAACAGTGATACTGGTGAGAATATCCACTTGTAAAACGGTTGCCCTACTCACTAGCTGTGTGACCTTAGGTAACTGTTTCTATGAACCTTTTCCTTGTCATTCAAAAGAGACTAATAATACTTTTGTAGGGTATTTGAAGGATTGAATATTATATGTCAAGCATTTAGCATAAAATAAGATGAATAAATGGGAGCGGTGATGGTGGTGTCATGATGATAATGAGCTTAGTGTGTTCCTGCATGAGAGGAAGAAAAAATTCTATTTTCCCTTTCCCTTTAGAAATGCCGTCATGGGCAAAACTCGCACTAACCAAGAGAGGCTTCTGGAAGGATTTAAGGGATTGCAGTCAACTGAGAACCACTCTGGGCTTGGTGGGATGGGGGACCTGCACAAAAGGCCCAAGAGATGGCAAGGAAAATGCCCCACAGTTACTGTGATTTAGGTGACACATTTAAATCTTTGTTAAGCTGGCACTGGCAGAGTTTATCAGATTTACATATTCATTACTAATGTAAGTTCTGCATTGTTTTGTGTCAATAAAACTTCATGCGATAACTAGGAGCTGAGAGCTCTTAACAAGGAGTGAAGTGTTGGGGACCCAAGGGCATAATCTGATTGATAGTCTGGGTGGTGCCCTTCGTTGCCATGGCATGTGGTGAGAGTAGCAAGCTGGGAGAGAAAGGCAAAGCTTTGAAGAGACTGAAGATGTTTGATTGGAGATGTGTGACTGTGAGCCAGGAGAGGTTCTGCATAGTTGCAGTGGGCAACAAATGGGTAGAAATTATAAGGAGGTAGGTTTCACATTTTTGCAAGGGAGTGGAGACACCTATTAGTAATACTAATGATAACAAAAGTATTTCAAGTATTTAGTAGGCCACTAAATATGACCTACCCTTTTCTGAGAAGTATGCATAAGAAGCCATGTAACCACTGAAAAATTGTTTTAGAAGACCTGATATGAGTACTGATATGAGTATTGAGCTATATTACTCTAAGATTACTTTTATCCTAGAGATTTATGAGCTTTGATTGAATGAGCTATGTGTCTGACATGGTTGTTGTATTTTTATTGTACTAACACCTCAAAAATGGATTGACTCTGGTAAACACAGCATTAGACCAAATGGCTACCATTATAAATTTTTAACTAAGTTCAGAAATAATCAATTTTTCTTAACAGAATTTGTAAAATCTCGTTTCAGTATGTATCTTGTGTTTTTCAAATATCTGTGTTATTCCTGCCCTGCCTTTGTCTACATAATTGCTTCCAGGTATTACAAGCAAGTCAGGCATACCCTTCAAGTATTTCATGAATCATAGAGGTTTAGGTGATGTTTTTAATCCAAGGTATCCATGAGGATCGTTACTGAATGGATATAACTAACTTCTGTGTATTTGTGCAGATCTGAGAGCTGGAAAATCATGTTACTGAATAGGGAGTTCTGGGCTACCTAAATTTTCCCAGGCACTAGTGATAATGTTTTTGACTCAATCATTGTTTCTGAACTCCTCTAGGGTGGTAGAAATGTAGTGGTGGAAAGAAATCTTCAGGATTGCCAAGAGGAGACTGAATTGCAGATCCAGTCTCACTGCTACCCAAGAGTGGGGAACTAGAATATCAGATGCTGTCCGAGGGCATGTGTGGAAGTGGGCACTTCCACAGTGATGGGGAGCGTTTCATATGAGTGATTGATGGGGGTTGTCTTTGATGTAAGACTAGAACATCCCTTGAATCACACAGCGGGCAGCTCACAAATCTGCATTTGCCCCTATCTGTGGTTTTGACTATGTCAGCTACTAGCCTTGTGGTGAATCACCATCTTTGGGAAAATGAGGCAGTTCAGAGATGAACTCATTAGCCCTCTTATGTGTTTAATAAGAGCTATGGTAACTACCGCCTTCAATCTGTAGTTCCCTGTAGAGTAATTCTCATTTTTCGAACCTGTCATCAGATAACATTAATGTCTCAGTGAAAAACAATTTTCTTTCCAGATCGTCTTTCAGGTACTGAAAGTAGGAATTAGGCCACTTATTTGTCAGATTTTCCTAACCAGAGAAAACACACTCATAAGGAAAATAAAATTTGGTAATTACACATATCAAATGTCTAATGTGTTCTCTAGAAAGGTAAATTATATGTTGTTATGCAAGCATACAATAGGCAGAATTTCTCAATTACTGTATAATGAATGTACTGAGAGCAAAGAAGAAGAATCTGAAATTGTAATGATAATATCTTAATATACAGTATTCTGGTATCTTTAATTGAACTCCACAAAGTACACTTAAAGTCCTCTACTGTCTCCACCTCTACATATATTATGTGACAAATATTTCACCATTATTTCTTTTTTTTTTTTTTTAAAGATTTTTATTGGGGAAATGGGGGAGGGGAACAGACAAGTTGCTGTCCTTTTGTTCTTCAGTCTAGTTGTGGAGGACATTGCTTCACTGGCCCATGTTGGTGTTGTCATTGCGCTCTTCCTCGTGAGGCAGATCGGTCGTCGGCCTCTGGATGGCTGCTCACAGCAGCTGCTGGCCATTCACGCTGACTGCCGGCTACTCACTGTATCTTATGACAGCCCTCTGCAGCCTATGACACTGTTGGCGAGTCATGGCAGCCCAGCTCCAGGTGGAGCTGTTGTTCACCATCTTAACTGTAGAGGGTCCAGCATCACTGGCCCTCATGTGGGATCTGAACTGGGGCCCTGCTGCTCAGAGCTGGCATCCCAAGCCAGCTCTTAACCAACTCGCAACTTGGCCGGCCCTCACCATTACTTCTTTGTAGGAATTCTAGAGACCCCCTACTTTAGAGTGTTATAGTAATGCTCTCAAGGAATTATTACAAATCTTTCAGTGATCGCGTGGTTTGATTCATGACCACCAATAAATCATAGAATTAATATCGATGACATGTACAATGTAGTTTTTATTGTTGAGAGAAATTTATCCGCTGATGGACTAAGATGATCACCATGCTTACGTGATTTAAAAAGTTTTATTGGAGGCCAGGTGCTAAGTTGGGAGCACCCTTCACACATAGAAATGTTTCAGGTAATGAAAATTCAATGTTAAGCTATGAATGATGATTCATGCAGAATAAGGACTGATTTCTTAAGCCTATGAGCAAGTAGAAGTCAAAACACATTAAATGTTTAGGCTTTGAAATTCCGCTCAACTTCACATTGGGCTTTGTGGTTGATTATTGTTTTCCAAAGTGTCAAATACAGTCAGATTTGGGAGTCCTGGAATGAGTATTAAAGTCAGCACATGAGTAGACCAAGGTCCAGTTCTGAGAAAAAAATGTGTATTTTTATTTATTTGATGAGGGTTGCTGGCCTAATTAATAAGACATTACAGATTGCAGCCCTGTTCTCTTGCATTAGCTGCATGAGGTCATTGGGCAGAAGCAGTGCTAATGTTCGTATTTAAACAGAGGATGTTTGCAATGATAAACAGAGACCAAAACATGAAACCTGCAAATCAATATGTTCCTGGCCATCTCTAACTACTGCCCACATTTGCTGGAGGCAGAATCTACTCTCCACCAGGGAACACGTATTCACAGGAACATCCTGAGAATTCAATTATAAATGTCTAGTATAGATTTTCAATGTTTCACAAGCATCATCTTGTGAGTAGTACGTCTGTAGTTTTGGCCCATTACAGATTACAGGCTGTTTGTTTTTTTCCCCCAATAAGGCAACTCGCTAGGAAATGGAAAGTAGTGACTATGATCACATTTTTCTCTTTCGTTTCCCCTTCTGTGCTTTCTAAATTGGCCTCAGTGTCATAATACAGGCATACATTATTATCACCGGGTGTAATAACACTGGCAGTCATTTTACTGACTACTAATATTAGCATTGGGTCTAACATCTACAAGAACATGGGACACATATTTTGGATGGCTGAGCTTGGTCCCCCTGTGTAGTCTTATGAAGTTGATTGGCCCTTTGGAAAGTCTTTGGTCCCCAAAGTTAATAAACCCTTGACATCTATTAAATTCTATTAAATGAAGGCTGAAGAGGGTGATGGAGAGAGTGTCATTGATATTAGAATAAATAATTGCTTAAAATTTAGACTGGGGCTAATAATAATAATAATAATAATAATAATACAACTGATAGCATTTGAATTCTTACTGTATATACGCCAGGCTGAAATACTTCTTGGACATGGATTATTTCATTGAATTCTTATGATCTGGACAATATTATATAGTTCGTACTGTTATTAACCAGGTTTAGAAATTGAAAAATTGAAACGAAGGGAAGTGATATAACTCACCCAAGGTGGCATGACTGGTAATAGCACTGGGATTCAGTTGTGAACATCTACCTGCAGGAACTGTGCTCAGACCAGCTGTTTGTATGTTCGTGTGGAGGCATCACCATCTGCAGAAATGCCACATGTCTCAAGAGTGTCCTGATCTTGCCCAAAGCACCTGGGACCCATCACCCAGCACAGTGCCTGGTTGGATGGGTAAGGATGCAATGGAAGAAAAAGGGATGAAAAGGGTCTTTTTCTTCCATATTCATTAGACTGCCAAGGTCTCTTGATTTGTGGTGCAGATGTATTCAAACTAGAAATGTTTTAAATTCTTCGAAAATTATGTGAAAATTGTGAAGAATATGTTTACACTTCTCTCTGAGGGCCATTTGTTCTCACATTCTCATATGTTAATTCACTAGAATTGTTCATATAAACAAAAGGGGTTGATAGTATAGGCTAGTTTTAACACTATCTCATTCATAAGGATATTAAATTAGTTTAGGCAAAGTGACTGTCAAACTGAATAGAAATATTGGGAAAGTGGTAATTAGACTATGTTAATATATAACCTCCAAGGTTATTAAATATGCAAGAGCTCATCCATGAAAAATTAGACTGCAAGAGGTTATACCATGTATTGGCTTATTTTGTAAGATATCAAATTACCTCTTATGAATAAATATGACTAATAATGGTAACTGTAATTTAATGCTATAATATTTAAAATCCTTTTTAATTCAAATAACTAGTTATGTATTTGATCCTTTTTCATTACCAAACTCTAACTATACAAGTAATTAAATGAATAATTTCTATTGACTTTAACAAATATTGGGAGATTTTGTACTTTAAATTCTATTAATGAAATATTTCAATACATGCCAGTTAAATGAATACTGAGATTTGAACTTAAAATGGGCAACCATAACACAAACTATTCTACATCATGGTAATCATGTCAAGTAGCCTGAAAGGTGAAAGTGAGGGTCTTCCTTGTGAACTAGACATTTTGCTAGGTGCTGAGGTTATACGGACAAAATGAACAGAGAACAATAATTACAAATAATTAACATTATTAAAAATCTTATAACCTAATATTTCTTCCTATAAAACAAAATCATTGGACATAATGATATCTCGGTCTCATGGACATGAAGAGCCCCCAGAGGGAAATTAGCTGCAGTTAAGCAAAAGTCTATAAAGGGGGCAGAGGTGGGTATGTGGGAAAGGTGCTTCCTATTGGATTGTGAAGGTCTTATAGCTTGGGTGCCAGTTTGGTTTGTATTTCTCTGTTCTGCTCAACCTCTTTCCCATTCTCCTTTTGTCCAGGCTCATCTCTTTTGGCATTTACTTTACTTGTAATACCGTTTGCAGAAAATCTTGGTAGCCAAAGGAATCTTCACGTAAGCTTCCAAGTAAAGGCTATATGCTGAGCACTGCTTGGACCAAGGATGATAAGCCATCACAGCTGACGGGAAACAGCATGAGAAAAGTGAAGGGGGTTCTGGGTATCATTAAATGTTCATCAAACTCTAAGTGTAGTAACCCTGGAGTCTTAATCTTCATGTGTGTTGGGCTGAACAGTGGAGAGAGTTGTGTCTAAAGAAGCACACAGAATTAGATTTCTTCATTCTTATCGTGAATGCTCTAAAAACCCAGCTATTGGACCCTGGCCATTGGGTCCAAATTTTAAATGGCTGTGCATTTATAATTTCCAGGTGTGCACATCTATCTACCCTGTCTATCCACAGAATGATGTAATGCTTTCTTCCCATATCTGCTTCTTTTCAAGGGTTGGGAACATTTCTGTGAAATTGTATCACATACAACTCTTCATCATTCAGGTTGAAGTCTCAGAATCATGTTGGTAGGCCCTACCTTCCCAAGCCTACATATTCCAATAGTAACCACACTCAAAGAACTACGTTGACTTTTCATATCCTAAGACTTCATGACTAAGAATACTGCAGATATAGATAGGACTGATCTGACTGTTTTCTCATTATGCTCAACACTTTGTTTCCTCTAGTCCTATCTTTTTGCTGTTCTTTATGTCTGAGACAGTCTCCCTTCCCAATTCATTCCCCAATCCAATGCTGAATTCATAGACCTCATGTAACTTTTTTACAGACTTTCCAATTTTATATATCCCTTCTCTCAACACATAGTGCACTTTATATGTGCTTCTTTGGGGGATTTCTTGTGTTCAGCTAGTGTTATATTTCAATAAGAAAAACATACACTTATAATTGTAATGTTATAAAGGGAGATACTGAGACTCATCCATCCACCTTATTTCCAACAGCTCCTGTCTTTTGTTAAAGACAAAAGGCATATGAATACAAATTACTAAATGTTAACTTTTTAAATCCATGTATCTATTTATAAAAGCAAGGCCAATTCTCTAAAAGAGTTGTTGGGATGCTCAAAAGTTATATTGATCTACTATAATGATTCTAGCTACCTGGATTGAAACAGGGAATTATAATTTCTTTTTGACTTCAGAGGTCTGGAACAATAGTGAATAGTACCACATCCTTACTTAATTTTCTTTAGAAAATCAACTACAATACATCTTGCCTTTGAAACCTTTTAATTTTCCTCTCGTATGTCCGTTAACTCAATACAAATTTCCATAACCCAATCTATTATAATTCATAAATAATAAAAGGAAAGGATTTTCTTTAGGTCAGCAATGACTTTGCTGATGCAGTGATATTTAGCTAAGACCTACAGACAGGGAAAATAAGTCAGAAAAAGAAGTAATGATATTATCGTGATTCCAGAGAACAGATTGGCCCACTAAAGACACTTGATGTTTGCTATCAGAATAAAAGAGTGAGCTATGGTGGGGTGGGGAAGGAAAGAAGATAAACACTTTTACCATTATGTTAGTGTTTCCCAACTGCCCCAAATGTTAAAATCTAACTACTATTTAAGACCTAATTTAAATTTATCTTCTTCCATTTTCTCTGACTTTGAAACTTGTCACTTTCTCACTGAACATCTGTAGCACTTATTGGTAAACCAAATAACCAAGCTACTCTGGAACAAAGAAATTCAGTATAAATTAGAAGAGTGCTTATTGAACTTAACTTCTTAATTTTTTGATCTTCCATAAAAATGTTGCAACTGTTGGGTGTTGGTCCCATTTAAGGCTTTTCTGTTTAGTGAGATTGGAAGATGGGTTAGATAGACCAAAACCCTGCCATCTTTTTATTGCATGGTTCTCAGATGTCTCATATCACTATATTTTCCCTTTACCATGCTTGAGCAATCGGAAGATTGACACAGAATGTTTTTTAACAATCTTCCTTTGCATCCTCTTTTTTTTTTTTTTTAAATGGTAACAGTCAATCCACCAAGAGTTCAATCTTAGAAATTACTGATTTACTTACTGGAATTATTATTTTCAATTCCTCATCCTTAGCTGGAGATTCCTCAGGATTTCTGGGTTTGTTTTTCTCCTCTCTTCCAAAGGTTGGTGCTAATATTTTAAATCCTGGCTTTCATTCTTATGCAACAAAGAAGGAAGGAAACTGCAAGATATAAAATTAAATATTGTAGATTAAAGTTGGATCAGTAGTTTCAGTACTGTTAAGATATCAAGTCTTCGGAAACTTCTCTACAGATTCAGAGCAATCCCAACCAAAGTTTTCTTTGTATATATCAATAAACACATTATAAAATTTATATGGAAGGGCAAAGGAACTAAAAGAGCCTAAACAGCTTGAAAAGAATAACAAAACGAAGAGTCACATTAACTGATTTCAAGATGTACTCTTAGGTTATAGAAATGAATACAGTGTAATACTGGCCAAAGAATAAACATAGATCTAAAGACCAGGCTATAGAATCCAGAAATTAAGGTGCACAAATATAGTCAATTGACTATGTAGAAAGATAGATGTTCTTTACAAAAGAACACGTTTTGAATGGTTTTAGTTATATGAAGTTCTAAACAGGGAAATATAATTTATAGTGAGACAGTCAGAATAATAGGTGCTCCTAGGGTCATAAAATGTTGTTTGACTTGTAAGGAATATGAAGGATATTATGGGTCATAGCATTGTAATTTTTTTTTTTTTAAGATTTTTTATTAGGGAATTTGGGGAGAGGAACAGCGTTGGGGAATCAGGGAAGGGGAACAGACAAGTTGCTGTCTTTTTGCTCTTCAGTCTAGTTGTGGAGGACGTTGCTTCACTGGCCCATGTTGGCATCGTCATTGTTCTCTTCCTGGATGAGGCAGATCGGTCGCTGGCCTCTGGATGGCCGCTCACTGTGGCTATTGGCAGCTTACACTGGCTGTCGGCCAATCACTGTAGCCTATGGCAGCCCACTGCAGCAGGGGCTGCAGCCTACACCATCGCCGGGGCTCGCGCAGCCCAGCTCCAGGTGGAGCTTTTGTTAGCTGTAGAGGTCAGTGTCACTGGCCCTCATATGTGGTATTTGAACCGGGGCCGCTGGCATCCCCAAATCAGCTCTTAACGAATGCGCCACTCAACCGGCCCTGTAATTTTTGATAAGGGGTTACATAGGTGGATGCATGTCCAGATTCAGTGGATGTGTATTAAGAATTATACATTTCATTGTATTTTAATTTTACAATTAATAAAAATAACTGTAAACTCAATAAAAGGAAGAAAAAAACAATAGAGCATTTTAAGTACCTTCCAAAATAGTCTGAGATGGGAATTTGCAAGAACAAAATATTGTTAAACACACAGGGAAGATTCACTATAATTTCTTGGAATATAGCCCTCCTTGCTTAGGAGATGTTAGTGATATCTCTATAAGATTTCCTGTTAGAGGTTTCCTATAGAGAATAGGATGTGGAGAAATTTGGGTACGCCCATAGAATATCAACACAAAGATTAAAGGGATAGAAAATAGTGCTAGTGAGGAAAGATAAAAGGAACTTGGGTTATTTTGTGTAATTTCTAGAACAGAAGTTGAGAGTTTGCTGAACAACCATCTTGCCCATTTATAAGGGAAATGTGTTGAGTTCATTGAGACCCATGAAACTCCTGGGAACTTTGAAGTCATTTAATCCAGCCTCCTTTTTTTTTTTTTTTTTTAAAGATTTTATTGGGGAATTGGCAGAGGGGAACAGTGTTGGGGAATCGGGGAAGGGGAACAGACAAGTTGCTGTCTTTTTGTTCTTCAGTTTAGTTGCGGAGGATGTTGTTTCACTGTTGGTATCGTCATTGCGCTCTTCCCGGATGAGGCAGATCTGTCGCTGGCCTCTGGATGTCGCTCACCGCGGCTATTGGCAGCTCAGGCTTGGCTGCAAGCCACTCATGCTGGCTGCGGGCCACTCACTGTAGCCTATGGCAGCCCACTGCAGCAGGGGCTGCAGCCCACACCATCACCGGGGCTCGCACAGCCCAGCTCCAGGTGGAGCTGTTGTTAGCTGTAGAGGGCAGTGTCACTGGCCCTCATGTGGGATCCGAACCGGGGCCGCTGGCATCCCAAAACCAGCACTTAACCAATGCGCCACTCGGCCGGCCCCCAGCCTCCTTTTTAACAAGTGAAAACATTGATGTCCAGGAATCAGATGTGACTTGCTGAAAATCCTACAATTCATTGATGGTTGAGGTTTGGAATAGGATGCAGCATGATTGCAACTCTAGATATCAAGCTAAAAATATCCATACATATTATTCTGAGAATTCAGGGAGGATGTCTCAGAATATGTTGTTCAATTAAGACAGAACTATGAAACTTGTTTAAAGACTATCGTGTTCACAGTGCTTCATTCCTATACCTCTTCCCATTCCTTCATCTCTTCCTAATTGACCCCAAGAAAGAATTCAAAGTTGCTATAAACTTATCTCTAGTTCTAGGACAAGGCTATGGTTGGAATAAGTGAGTTAATTATCTCCTGCTTGGTATAGTTTTTGGTTTAGTTAATGTAGGCCTTACTTAGCCAACTGCTACCATGGTTTTCCCTAGATGTATTGGCTGGTTTCAATTATACAATAGTTTAGTTACAACGAATGTCAACATTTTTCCTCAGATTTTTCAACATAGTGATCTGCTTCTTTCAGACATTCTGGAACATAAACATGAAATTTAGAGCTTTGGCAGACATTTTTCAACCATGAGGGAAGTATCTCTGAATGGTTAACTAAAAAACAGAATCAAGTTGAGGCAAGAAAATGGCCAAAAAAAACCAAAGCAACGTCGATCAAATTACACCTAAACTCACTTTGGTTATTTCACTTACATGATCCACCAAATTCTTTGTAATTGTAATCTATCCTTCTTTGAGTTTTCTGGATATTTCTAATCAAAGGCTTTCAAAATAAAATTAGCCAAAAGAAATATTTCCTCTGAAGAATAGATTACCAAGAGTTATTTACTTCCAACAATTTAATTATTGAAATAGAGTACTAATATTTACTGTAAAGTGCTATGAACTTCTCATTACATTTGTATATATAATCCTGACAACCCTCTGACGTAAGCAATGCCGTTATCTTTTTTTTACAAATAAGAGAATTGTGGCTGAAAAAAAAAGTGCTTACTATGGATTGTACTTAATGTCATACAACCGTAATGTGGCAGAGAATTTGGCCCAGTTCTGTCCAATTTTAGGGCCATTACTAAGCACTCCTGTTTCACATACTCATTGAAGGGCAGGTGTGTGCAGTACAAAGCAGTCATTTATTGACTTAAAGATATTTGAAGTTCCACTTATGTCTTGGGTGCTAAAAGTTTCTGGGGCACCTTTTTTCAGACAAGGTGAAATGGAGGAGGGAGAAGAAAACACAACAAAACTCTATTATTTCTTTTTCTGTTGAAGAAGAAATTCCCATCACCTTGGTGGAAAGAAAATAAAATATGTTCTCCAGCCTTTAAAAGTGCTGGGGACATGGGAGAGGCATATATGTCCACTTATGTTCACACTGTTCCATGTCATACCATCCCATGCTCAAGTCCAATGTGGTCTATTGACATTGTTTTACCAGTAGATGCAACTTCGTACAGAGAAATTCCACTTCGAACATCCATTTGGAATGAAATGCCTGGTCGTCTTCTGCTAATGCCTTGCCAACAGATGAGACCTCATGGGGATTCATCATGGAATCTAAAAACATGCCACCTAAGGAAACATCTACCCACTAGAGGATTCACAGCAACAGAAAGCTAATAAGTTGGCACACCTAGCTTTCTGCAGTTTCTACCATCTGAAATGTTTATAGTTTTAATACTAGGACTTCAAAAATTGATTATGGTAAAACACAGATGCTTCAGGAATTTAATAACATAACAGAAATTTTTACTAAAAATAAATTTTATATGAATTGATAACATTTATGTTAATTAAAACAAAGTAGAATTAACATTATATTATTGCATTTTATGTCGATATTTCTTTTTCGAATTTACCTCAAAAAGGATTCCATCCCCTTTCCTGTCCTCCCCTTCCCTTCCAGAGAAGCCATAAAAGTCCCAAAAGTTTCTATTGATACTTATTTTGTAACTATCCACCTTGATGAACCCACCTATTGAAATGAATTTTTAATTATTTCTCTTTGGCTTTCCTGGCAGATATGCATATCATGTGTAAGGAGTAATGTTTTTTTGTTTCCTTTTCAAATTTTATCAATTTTATTTTGGCTTGTTTTTGTTTTAGCAACGTGCACTGGCTGTAACCTCAAGGGCATTGTTTAATGATAGTAGCATAAAAATCTTAGTCATGCTCCTGGTCATTGTAAGGTGACCTCTGTTATCCCATGAAGGTAACCGTGGTGGTGTTTTTTCATTAAGGAGCTTGTTTTCTATGACTGTTTTGCTAAGGTTATTATGATCATTTTAATCAAGAAGTTGATTTTTGTTAGTTTCTGTATAATACATAGATGTTTCTTTAAAAAAAATGAGAGGAGGTGGTTTCTCAAGTTTTCTGTTTGGTACAGGCCCTGGGACTTGTGTGAGTGAATGAGAGTTAATGTATGAAATACTGTTTCATGCTATTTTTTTTTTTTATATCTGAGCAGTCTTAGCTCTGTTACATAAATCATAATGTCCCCTCCCCCATTCCATCAATAGAGGACATTTGAGAATTCATTTTGGAAAGTATTTATATGTTTGTTTCTCTTAGTTTATTGTTGTGATGTGATTTTTATTCATTTCTCATATCTTCATAAATACAGGGGGTGCCAAAAAGATGTATACACATTTTAAGAAAGAAAACTGTATTAAATTTGTGATACTCAATATATACTGATAACAAAAGATGAATACAAGTCACATTTGACTTCTGCAATTACAAGAGGTGCTCAAGGTGGTTACCATCAGCATAATTTTAATACAGTTTTTTACTTTCTTAAAATGTGTATACGTTTTTACTTGGCACCCTCTGTATTTTTAAAGGGACACTGTGAAAGTCTGCATCAAAACCTGGTGGAGACATGACATTTTAAGCTGTAAGCCTGATTATTTCTCAGTCCTTTGTCACCCTTATGGTATTCAACTTCTTTTAGCAGGAAAAAAACGACATGGTCTTGGAAATTGGACTTCCGGTTTGGCATGCCTGCTGATATCCTACTTACTCCTCTAACTGTCCTAAATACACATTTGCTCATGAATTTAAGTGAAAACTGCAGAGTTTGGTGTACTAGTCTCTTTCTTACTGAAAGACAAACAGTAAGTTCCAGAGATGAGATGTAAGTTACCCATCCCTGTACCTGGAGGCCATCTTTCAGTCAGTGAATATTTGGGGTACCAATTGAACACCAGACATTCTGCTAAACACCAAGGATAGGAGGCTGAGCAAAGAGAGCAAGAGACACTGACCTCATAGAGACTAGACAATAAATAAATCAACTAGAAAATGTGTTTCTGTGCTGTAATCTGTAATTACTAACAATAGTAAGTACTGTAAACACAGAGAACTCTGTTCAGAATTGCCTAACAGGGGCATGCTTCATTCAGGGTTCTGGTAGGAAACAGATGGCACTCTCCAACTGGGATCAATAAAAGAGAATGATGTGAGGACCATTTCAAAGGTGTGGGCAACATGGCGGAAACCACAGGAGGGCAGTGCAGGATCTCGGGACTAGCGGCAACTGTGGGTCTGACGACTGAAATCTGGGCTGAAAGGGCCACCTGGCAGAGCACAGCCAGCCCACAGCAGCTGGGGAAGGGAGGCGGATGCAGCGCTACTTCTCTCTGCTCTTTCTTCTCACTCTGACTTCCGTGCTCATTAGAGAGGGAATTCGGTAAGAAGCGCAGGGCAAAGGGGCTTTGGCTGCGTGCACATGCAGGTCAGCATCTCTTGGAATGGATTGGGTGTGGATGTGTGGGGATGCTCTGGCTGGAGGAAGGCAAACTACACAGCACAAGGAAGGGACTTAATCCGAGGGCTAAGGGAAGCTGGGGAAGTCCGAAAGGCCTGGATCAGAATCTTGACATTTGATGACAGTATCACGTTCAGCGAGCCACTCATTCTTCCCCAAACCCAATGTCATCATCAGAAAGTTAATAATCATAATAAAAATAATAAATGCCTCTTGGGCTTATTGTGTGTGTGAAAAGATAGAATAGATATAAGTCCTTTGCTTTGTACCTGGCCCATATAAAATGCTACATGTTAAACATTGCCATCAATGTTAGTTAATTATACTTGGTACTTCTTTTTCTGCTCTTGTTCTTTGTAGCGGTCCTAAGCATCTTCACGTCTCTTTTGACATAAAAGCAGTAAGTCAAAGGGCAGATGTGGCACACTTCACCCGAACTAGGTGCAAAAGGCTGATGCTACTTCTAACGGGAGTGTGCCATACGTGTTTTTATAAATGCCTAGCTCTGCCACTTCTTGTCCAGGACAATTGTGAAGTTGTCCGGAGATATTCAATTATATTAAGCTGAACAAATATAGCCACAATCTGAAAGCAGTTATAAGTTGGTCTGGAAGAAAGGATTGCATAAAGGGAACTAAAATTTTTGAGTATGCACTATGATGCAAGATCTTATGGCACATATATAATTATCACAACACACCAGAATCCTATAAAACGTTTATTTATGTATGTGCCTCTGTGCAACAAGTGCGTACAAATGTATATGCCCAAGTTCACTGCAGGAATAGGCATGAATTAATGCCCAGAGAATGATCAGCTCTTCCTGGCACCATCCCACCCCCTCCATCCTGCAGAGACCTAGTGGAATGAAGGAGGAAAATCTCTAAGCCCAAAGGAGAGTTCATACCCACTTCCATAGTTGGTACAGCTGGATGCTTTTAAAAGTCTAAGTGCTAAATGATTTACCTTTCCTCTAAAGTCACTTTAGCCTTAAAAGATGATGACTTGTATAAATTATTTTTTAATGGAAGAGACTGGATAGGGAACCTAATGCATCCTACCTTTTATACCAATTTTCCATCTCAAAGTAAATTTTAATTTCAGTTCTTGAGGCCTTCAGTGTTAATGAGTATTTATCCTCTTTTTCTTTTATAAAAACTGAGCTTTTTACATGATTAAAGTTGATGACAATTTCATTTACATAATTATAATGTATAGCTTATAAAAATGTATCCAAAATAATGTTCCTTGTATGTGTGTGGTATGTGAATTTTTTCTTTTTTCCAAAAGAGAAGTGGAACAAGGAGGATAAAAAGGAGATTCGTTTGAGAGAGAGACTTTTGTTTCCCGGTATATTTCTATTGGAAATAAGGTGTCAGTAGATGTGTTATGTGAATACAATTAAGTCCTGGAATCCTGGGGGAACTGGTCTGCTGTATGCAGATGATCATACCTTCTGGACAGGATTGTTGTCAGGACCCCATAAGATAATGACAGGAAAGAGAAATACTAGCAAGCACAGAATTCAGATAATATTTAGCATGATATTTATAATTCTCAAAAAATGATGCCGTGTTGGAGAGTGCAGGCACTGAGGCATGGCGGGCTCAGGTGTGATGTCAGCTCTGACTCCACTGGCTCTGTGACTGGGCAGAAGGTGCACAAACTCCATGCCTTTTGTCGCTTCGTGTGTAAAATGGGATCCTACCTCCTAGGATTTCTGTAAGCCAACATAGTAAAGTGCTGAGCACAGCGTCCTGCCCATCATAAGATCCCAATAATTATTGTCTTTTATCATTGATGATATCATTGCTATAGTTGTTGAACAAGGCAATTGAAGACAGGCAGCTTTGAACCTGTGTCCTTTCTGTATTCTTTCAGTATTAATTTTACTACAGGACCTGAGTAGGGTGCAAGAGTTAGCTGGCTGGGTTAGATCTTGCTCTATTATCGTTTTCAGTACCTACAATGACTGAATCCAAAAACTGTGAAAAAAAAGGAAGTGACTAAGTCTGACATCCAATATCAAATATAACCCAATAAACTAAGAACCTGGATAAAATGTTTCATGGGGGTAAGCTGGTTTCACCATGGGCTGTGCCGACATGTGTCAGATAGCTCCTACTAACGTACTTGTAAATAAAACTTTGAAGTCCCTCTAGGAAAGTCGTAGCTTTTGTATCTTAAACATCCGCTTATAAAATTTGAATTGATCTCTGTGATGCTGTTTCCATCCCACAAACATGATGACAAACGAAGTTCAGCATCGCGTCGCACAGAGAGTGTCAGAGCCCACACCTCTCTGATTGAAACCTCTGAATCCTCTCACTATACTTGATTGAAAACGCAAGTCTCCTGACATCCAAGTCTGCTCAGTGTAATAGATATGACTATGAACTTTGGTATCATGTAGATGTGAGCCTGAGTTCCTTTCCTGCCTCCTGTCTGTGTGATCTTGCATTAGTTGTCTAACCCAGCTGTCTGTATCTGTAAGACGAGGATAATGGTTCCCATACCTCAGGCTGTTGCAAGGATTAAATTCAATCATGACTGTCAGGTCCTTTCCACATAATAAGTCATCAGTAAATGGTGGCTTTTATCCTTTCTAAGCCTTGATTATACTAAGTTCAAATATGGTACCATGAGTGAATAAACTTGATTCTATGTTTCTCATAACTGACATTCTAAAACTTAATGAAAAAAAAAAATCCCTAAAAATTATGCCAGCTTTATTATTATTATGCCAGCTTTATTATTATTAGTTAATTTGAAGTGGGGGTCAGCTTTGAGACATATGGTGAATAATTTGAATGGAACTAATGGCATCCTGATTGATTAGCCATTATATTTTATCATTCCTCACAAATGTGATTCTGTAGGTAAGCTTGGTATTTTATCTTTAGAAATCTGACAAACATTCCCTTGAGACAAATTCATTCCATTTACACCAGCTGATTGGAAGAGTTAAGCATTTGCTGTCATTTTGCTTAGTAAAAAAATTCAAAATGCAACCCATCAAAGCTATTAAGCAAACATGATTTTATAAATGAAGGGTTTTTAATTCCCTAATGTCCTGAAGGTGATTTTGTGATGTAGGCATTGTTCTGGAAATCTTTGTTTACTTGCCTGTTACTTTGAATTTTTCCCATCAAAATGATCACCTTTGATCATATTAGTGTGTATGAGGGCTGATGGCTGTTGATATGGCATAAAAGCTTCAGTTCATTGGGTAAAATCATCATGTCATCAGACACACATTTTACATGTGTGGGTCACTCTGTTGGCACAAGCCTCTATGGTCAAGTTTTAATATAAACTCTTGGGATCTTACATTTAAAAAAGCATGTTATGTAGCACTTTAAATAGTTTCAAAATTTTCTTTTACATACATGTACTACATTTTTTCTCTCCTACAATTTCTATTATGAGGAAGGTATTATCCCCATTTAACCAATGGAGAAAATTGTAGTTGTTACAAGGTCACAGGGCTAATAAAAAGTAGAGTAAAATCTACAGCCTGGGTTTTCTGGTGTATCATGTTTAATGCTGCTTTTACTTAAACATCCTTTACAAATAACTCCTTCTAATGTACATTCCTTTACCTTTGTGTATTCATAGAGATGTAACATATAAGTCAATAAAAAATGACTTAAACATATAAGAAAAAAGTATGGTCGTATATCATAACAAGAAGCCCTAACAAATACACATTAACACTAGTTAATCAGAGGTTCCATGTCGTTTAGCATCTGTCTTTCTATCTTACTGCCCTGCCATGCTCTGGAAACAACTTTGTTCCTTAAGCTGGTTCCCCTCATCATCCAAAGATGCAAAGATGATGCAGAGATATGAGCAAAAGCCTGCGCTCCCTCAGAAGGAACAGCTGACCTTAAAGCAAATTACTCAGGGCCGGCCGAGTGGCGCATTGGTTAAGCGCTGGTTTTGGGATGCCAGCGGCCCTGGTTCGGATCCCACATGAGGGCCAGTGACACTGCCCTCTACAGCTAACAACAGCTCCACCTGGAGCTGGGCTGTGCGAGCCCCGGTGATGGTGTGGGCTGCAGCCCCTGCTGCAGAGTGGCCCGCAGCCAGCGTGAGCGGCTGGCAGCCAAGCGTGAGCTGCCAATAGCCGCGATGAGCGACATCCAGAGGCCAGCGACCGATCTGCCTCATCCGGGAAGAGCGCAATGATGATACCAACAGTGAAGCAACATCCTCCGCAACTAAACTGAAGAACAAGAAGACAGCAACTTGTCTCTTCCCCTTCCCCAATTCCCCAACGCTGTTCCCCTCCGCCAATTCCCCAATAAAATCTTTAAAAAAAACAAAACAAAAAAAAACAAAAAACAAAAAACCCAAAACAAAAAAAAAGCAAATTACTCAGATTATTGTATACAACATCACTACAACTCAGTCAACATTGAAACCTTAAATCCAGTCACTGGGGGTATTTAATTAAGTGAAATTCCTTAGACAGGCAGATTTTAAAATGATAAAACCTGATTTCAGAAACCAATAAAAACCTAAGAAGCCAAAGACATTCTTTCCATTTATTTACATTATCAAAACAGTTTCAATAAATGGTTGCAACCATCTGAAGGTGTTTTTACAAGCTGTCCCATCTGCTTTGCTGGCATTCTACCAGCTCTGTGGGTGGCTCTGAGTTCTGAGTCATCTTTATCTAACACTTGCATGACTTGGTATGAGATGGAACCATTTACTTTCCTTTTTTTTTTTTTTCCCAATGAATTGGATTGGAGGAGACCTGTTTTTTTTTTTTTTTTTTTACCTCTAATTCAAGGGGAGAAAAGGTTCTTTTTATTGTACTTGTTCAATGTTTCAGAGTGCTTTGGCTGGTAATTTCCTAAAAAGATGGTTTTAGGGATTCCTCTGGGGATAAGATAGAAGCTGTAATCTGTTGATTGTCTACCAGCTAAACCTTTGGACTGGTTATGTTCATATAATTAGATACATCTTCCACTTGCTGTGTCCCTGCTATATTAGAAGTAAAATATTTGCTGATATTCACCAACATTAAAAAAATGACTTATCTGATATTTATATCCTTCATCTTCAAGAAAAATGACATGCATCAAATTTCGCCAGATAGGAGCTTTGGTCTCTCCATCATGTGAGGACATAAGAAACAGGTATGGGTTCATGCTCAGGCAGAAGAAGAAGTTTATATGAGTTATCTTTAGGTAATCTTACAATTTTGAAATCTGCTCCATTCATGATTTCATTTTCCCCTCACTAACCTTGAGAGGCAGGTTAGATAAGCCATTAATATTTCTATATTTCATGTGGAAATTCTGATGCCTGAAGATGTTATTTATCCAAGAATATAAATATTGGAATTGCAACTAGAATCTGATTTTTAATGTCCATACAAAACTAAGTATCAGTTAGACAAGGCTTGAATGAAGTAGCTGACAATAGAGCCTAGTGGTTATGCACAGATCCCCTCTCAGGAATAAGGCTCTCATTCTCCCAAATATCTGGAGTACTGTCAGCTGCTAGTTAGCTAAATTGCTACCTGGGAATTGGTCCTGTTCCAAAAAGATCCCCTTCCATGATCATGTCCCTCTTCCATGGGGCCTCTATATCCACTTATTGGTCATTATGGGAACAAAAACACCTAGTTTCTTTGTCTTAAGGCATGACAACTCTGAAAGTTCATCCCAATTTCAGAGCTCGCCATGGCTTCAGCTAATACCTTTGCTTGTGAATGCATTGTGATTGAATTGCACCAGCCCTCTGTCTGATCATACTTCCGTCACTTTTCCATAAACGACCAACATGCAAATCTTCTTAGAATTTGTCTCCCATAACTTGACCTGAGGCCAGTGGTGCCAAGAAGAATCAGGACCTGAAAAGATTTTGCAGCTAGACCAACCACCAAATAGCTGGCAGTAATCACCCCATCACTGCTGGTACATGCAGTGTGGATAGTCCCTCTAGCATGCTATCATTGTGCAATTATAAATTGTACAATGTTATTAGTGAACTCAGTCTTTTAGTAAACCTGTGTTGTGTTGATCAAAGCCCCCTGGGTTGTGATCCTCATAAATGTGTCTGTCTCCCTTTGAGATGTGACAGGAAGGCTAGAGGGGGCTGGAGTTAAATATTTCTCTCCCCCAAGGTGAGGTAAGCTCTGTTAAAATAAGTTTTCCTATTTCAAGATGATGACTTCTCCTGTTCTCCTGCATATCTTCACTGTGAAAATCTGGTAGAGCTTCTGGAATAAAACTCACAGAAGTATAGGCATCCCTCCTCCCCCAAGACTGGGCCCCCTGGTGTTTTTAACTCATGCTCTGGTGCACATGGAGCCTCTGTCAGTTTGGCAATTGCTGTTTAGGTTTTGCTCACTGCAGTGCTGGTTCCTATGGGAGTTTATACCCTACAACTTCTGCTCCAGTGAGCTGTGGCCCTGTGTGCCCACTAGTGTGTCTCTCCAGTTTGGGGGCCAATGATTCACCCAGTGACCTCAGATTTTTTGTTGGATCTAAGAAGAGTTGTTGATTTTGCATTTGTTCAGCTTTTCTCTTGTTAGGACTTGAGTGATAACTTCCAAATTCCTTACATGCCAATCTGAAAATTGGAAGTCCACCTCAGAGCTTAGTACTAAGAAATCCAGTGCTTCCTTCAAGAAAACCTTTGGTGTTCATTTTATAAGCACTAGAGTGCTTTTAGTTAAACTTTGTGGGGGGTTTTGGCCATTAGGAGCAAAGAGCCAAAGTTTTGTTCATTGAATAAATGGATCACACTTTGTGAGAAGCCTGTTGCATAGTGACATTATATCTGCTTTATTCAGTTTTACTTTATCTTTATTACTATATTTTATATTTAGTTTGTGTGAATGTATACACCAGTGCAACATGTGTCAATATTTAAAGACCAAGTGTCTGGTAAATAGAGGGGGGCAGGGAAGAGAGAGACAGAGAAGGAGAGGGAGAGGGAGAGAGAGAGAGAGAGAGAGTGCACAAAAAGTGTAAAGTGTATTTACCTGGATCTTTGAATATCTCACTTTTAATCCTGACATTAGACAACTCAAATCATTTCTCCACGTATCAGTTTCATCACTTGCAAAATGGAGAGTTAAATCGGAAGGTACTTTAGAAATCTAGTCTGGCATTCTCCTTTATTTGAATAGATGTTTCACAGAAGATGAAGAAATAGGATAAATCACCAAATTTCCCTTGTGCTTGTGATTTCTGTCACATTATAGCATTGCTTATGGGAATAATTTTATCTATTAACTCTTAGTGTCTGCCAATACTCAAGCAATGCCATTTTCATTACAGAAACTCAGGTTATAACTTGCTATCTTTTCTTGAAATAAAAAAAGGAAAAACATATCCTACAGATCTTTTTATGTTCTTTTATCACCCTAGCTTACATTTAAGCTCTATAGGAAAAATCCAATTGTATACCCCAGAATTTAAGGACAGGATAAATACCACAGAATCATTAAACTAGAATTATAAAAGGTTGAACATGAGATTTGCTTTTGAGATGAGTGTGTGTGTGTGTGTGCGCATGCGTGTTGGGGGGATTGTGGCTAAGAAAAATGTATTCTACCTGGATTATATCACATATACCTTAAACTTTATGAACACTAGTGCATTGGATTAATACAGATAATATCTGGAATAACCATTCTGAATTGTGTTTAGCATGGGAAGACTTGGAAGCAGCCTTCTGTTGTTGTTTTTCCACTTTTACCCCCTTTTCTCATTCAAAAAATTCTTGGGTCACTAAGGAAAAAGCACTGGGGTCTAATTCAGTTTCCAGGTAGTTAAGCAATATCTGAAATGCCAGTGCTGAACTCCAACATAACTTAGGAACCATGCCCCAAACACTGAGTAAACTGATGGTGTGCTTCGCTATTTTCTCTACCAGACTGCCTCCGTTACCTTCCCATTCCTTTACGCCGTAACGTTTCTTCTAGGTGAGCAGCTCTGCAAGGGCAGGCAGGGAGAGCAGCCTCATCTATTAAGGTGACACAGTTAATCGCCTTTGACAATATTCATTTGTGGCTGAAGTGAAGCATTTCCAGACCAGAAATGACACTTTGATATTATAGTGCTATTAACACCGAGGTCCACAAATGCAGGGATTTTGACCAAGGATGCTGAAACCCATTTCAAAATAAATCATTTGACCTGTGGATTGGATAACTCGTGACCAAACATTAACACAGACTTTTCAGGGCATTTACAGAGGGTGCCAAAAAAAATGTATACACATTTTAAGAAAGGAAAGAACTGTATTACAATTGTAATACTCAATATATTCCAATAACAAAAGATGAATATAAGCCACATTTGACTTATGCAATTAAAGAAGTAGTCAAAGTGGTTACCATCAGTATAATTTTAATACAGTTTTTTTTTTCCTTTCTTAAAATGTGTAGATACCTTTTTTGGCTCCCTCTGTATAAATACAAATAATGTTCTGCAAAGCATCCTTCAAGTCATATGAAGTAGAAAATGTTTGAACAGCCAAGGACTGAGAATTTTAAGTATTCAGTTAATTTAATGCAAAATGATCTAGATAAAAATATTAATATGTACTTTCTGCTGCCTTCTTAAGAGGAGTACATTTAAATAGATAACTCCCTCCTACCTGTAGACAAATGTTTAGGGCTATGAGAGATTTGCAAAGCATTGTGGTAGAGCACAAAACAAGGCCATTTAGCCCAAACTTAGGAATCAGCAAAAATCCCTCTTACTCTTTACAGATAAAAATACTGAAACCCAGAAAAAGAGGAGAATGATTTTCTCTAAGACACAATAAAACAGTGGAAAACATTTGGTTAAAACTGGACTCTCTAAAATCTTAGCCTAGGATAGTTTCCATCCAAACAAAATCTTTCTTATGATCTACCCAAATCGAATATAAGTGTTGCAGTCTGTTCCAATTCAGTGCAAGGTACTATTACCTAATCTCACATGAGATGAAATTTTATAAATTAGCTGAACACTTTGAAAGTGCTAATTCTTTGAGAGAATCAACAAGCACTCATGTTATCTTTCCCCAGTTCAGAACATAAAATATCTAGCAGCAAGCCAAATTGGACATCAGAAGAAAAGAGTTCTGCTATGTTGGTAGCAAGATGGGTGATCTTAGGTAATGAGTCAAGTTGATCAGTTTTCTTTTTTTTTTTTTTTTTGAGGGCAGTGTCACTGGCCCTCATATGTGAGACCCGAACCAGGGCCACTGGCTTTCCAAGCCAGTGCTTAACCACCACACCACTCGGCCGGCCCCAAGTTCATCTGTTTTCTAATCTACACAGTGGAGTTACATCTAGACCATCAACACCATCCACCTGTGTAGAGGTGGTAAAGATGATACCTGATAATAGATGTGAAACTGTTTGTTTGTTTATTTATTTATTTATACATATTTTATTGGGGAATTGGGGGAGGGGAACAGCGTTGGGGAATCGGGGAAGGGGAACAGACAAGTTGCTGTCTTTTTGTTCTTCAGTCTAGTTGCAGAGGACGTTGCTTCACTCGCCCATGTTGGTATCGTCATTGCGCTCTTCCTGGATGAGGCAGATCGGTCACCGGCCTCTGGATGGTTGCTCACCGCGGCTATTGGCCGCTCACGCTGGCTGCTGACCACTCACTGTAGCCTATGGCAGCCCACCGCAGCAGGGGTTGCAGCCTACACTGTCGCCGGGGCTCGCAGCCCAGCTCCAGGTGGAGCTGTTGTTAGCTGTAGAGGGCAGCATCACTGGCCCTCATATGTGGGATCCGAACTGGGGCCACTGGTGTCCCAAGCCAGCTCTTAACCAACGCGCTGCTCAGCTGGTCCATGAAACTGTGTATTTAAAACTCAGTGTTTCTCAACATGCCCTACTGGGACTACTTAAGATGATTTTAGGTAGTAAAGGGAAACGTGCTTCTCAGCTTAAAGCGTACCCTTTGTCCTGATTTATTATCTCAGCTAGAGCTTGTAAACATTCCTCCATCGCCAGGTGCTGCAATGTTGTGCTCTGTCCATAGGGGAGGCTAGATGGATACTGGAAGACATATCACAGAAAGGCTTTTCTTCTTGATTCCTGTTTACTTTTTTCTTCCTTGTGTGGCTTCTAGAGGTGTGCAGGACACCCAGGAACACTCACTTTCCAGCATGTTTCTCAGATGCCCCAGCGAACAGCTTCCTGTGGACTAATTCCAGTCTACTGACACCTCACCTTGGGGGATCCTGTGGATAAGCTCTGCCCCACGTCATACTAGCAAGCCTTTCCACCTTTCAAAGGGCTGTATCCAAGATTAGAATCTCTGCCTGGGAAGCCAGGGTCTCTACTTGCTTTGTTCCCTCCTTGATTATTCTCCCCCAGCCCTAGAGGTAGTAGCTTCTCCCTGCAGTTTCTGTCTTTACTTGTTAGAATCCTGTTTTTATTTATTTATTTATATTTATTTATTTATTTATTTACTTACTTACTTTTAAAAGATTTTATTGGGGATTTGGGGCAGGGGGACATCATTGGAGAATCTAAGAAGGGGAACAGACAAGTTGCTGTGCTTTTGTTCTTCAGACTAGTTGTGGAGGACGCGGCTTCACTGGCCCATGTTGGTGTTATGATCATTGCACTCTTCCTGGGAGAGGCAGATCGGTCACTGGCCGTTTGACAGCCACTCAAGGCAGCCCATGGCAGCCCCACTGCAGCCCCACTGCAGCCTAGCTATTGCCCGCGACTCACAGCAGCCCAGTTCCAGGTCGAGTTGTTGTTCACCATCTTAGCTGTAGAGGGCGCGGCATCATTGGCCCATGTGGGATCCGAGCCAGCAGCCCTGCTGCTCAGAGCTCACGCTCCCAAGCTAACTCTTAACCAATGCGCCACTCGGCAAGCCCTAGAATTCTGTTTTTAAAAAGTATCTTTTAGTAGTTAACTACTTTTATTTGTTCATATTTCTCTACATTTTTTTTTTTCTGTTTGAATTACCAGTGTGATTTCTGCCTTCACTGGTAAGAAGGACCTTGACTATTACAAAATGTAGTTAATATTTTTATTATAATTTATGTTTATTATGAAATTATAAGGAGCAAATTCATTATTTTGTGGCAGGAATCTGCAATTTCCACCCTACAGCTCACTTTTTAAATTTAAGTAGATTGACTCAAATATAATATTATGGAAATAAGACTGAAAGAAGCTCATAATGGTGTTATACAAATGGCTAAAGTTAAGGAAAGTCTGAACTGTTTAATAAACAAAATATCTGAAGTATTTAATATAATAGTTCTTGGATTTCTAAATGATGTTCACCTAAGTTGTTACATTGACAATAAAAGTGTTTATTTAAGCCCATAAATTCATTTTATCCTGGCAACAACCCTGAACAGTTATTCTATTCTCCACTTTATGTCCAAAATAAAAATGAGGCTCAGAATAGTTAAGAAAAGTTCCCAAGATAAGATGCCTAGTAAGTGACAGATCTAGGACTCAAATCCTGATTTATTTATTTTCAATGTCTGTGTATATCATATTTAATAGTAAAATACTGAAAACAAGCTGCATGTCCCATTGCAATTGGGTAGTAGTTAAATTATAGTTTACCAAAATCATGGAATCATAATTCATAAAACTAAAGAATAGTTACAAATATTTACTGACCTGAAAATATGACCATAATACATTGTGAGTTGAAAAAAAATTACATGGAATGGATCTACTTTTGTAAACTAAAATAGTGTACACGTACATATAATTATGTTTATGAAGTCATGAGAAAAACAAGGAAGGCTGCACATCAAATTCGTAGGGCTGGGATTTGAGGTGGAATGATGGGACTTCCCTTTATGAAACGCATAATTTTAAATAGTAAAGTTATCAGTGACCCTTTACTTTTAGTTTTTTTCCAGTAATATATGAGTGCATTTTGTAGTGCATTGTGTTTTTACAACTATGTCAATTGTCTATTTTGCATAATTTTCCAGTAATACAGAGGGTGCCAAAAAAAGTATGCAGTTTTTAAGAAAGGAAAAACTATATTAAAACTGCAATACTCAATATGTACTGATAACAAAAGATAAATACAAGTCATGTGTATACATTTTTTTGGCACCCCCGGCGATATGACATTTAGTGAATGCTTTCCCTGGTGGCAGCAGTCATAGAGAAATATCTGAGGAAATTATTCCTTGAGAGCAGTATCAGCAGAAAGCCCCAACTGGCAGCCGATTTATCTCCAAACTCCCCAACCCAAGTGAATTCTGGGCTTTCATAGACAATCTGAATGAATAGACTTCTCACCATATTGGCTAAGCAAGTCTGATCTGAAGAATCTCCCTCAAGATATGGATATTTCCTATAAATTCTTCTACCATGAAGATCTCAGCTAGATGCAGAAAGGATACATGTTCTGAACAGAAACGTACAAAGCATGGCATGCTGTTTTAATTGCCTTCTATTCACCCCACTGATGAGTGATTCCTGCTCCAAGGTTATCGAGATGGCTGCACCCAACACTAGACAGATGAGATTATTAGTTTGTTAGTTGAATATCCTCACAGCCTGTGGGAGGAAGAAGCCACATACCATCCTGGGCCACATGAGGGTTGCACTTGGGAACAGAGTGAAAAAGCCAGGGTTCTGGGAGGCAGCTGTTAGAGTATCAAAAGGGTGGAGTGCCCCTTAGTTCCTGTGTGGAGAATGGGATTGGTTTGTTTAAGTAATTCCATGGGATGGCCAAGGACTAAAACCTGACATTGGGAGCCTGCACCTGGTCTTTTGATAAAGAGGAGTTTTTGGCTAGGGGTCCTTATTTACAGGAGCACAGTGGGAAGGAGTATTTGTGGTTAGGCCATTTAAGGCCCCCTCGATTTCATCAGATGCCAGGACAACACAGAATATTGGGTTTTAATTTTAGGCCTTTCACTACACATGGAGAGGAATAAATGGTAATTCAATTCTAAAGGGGTTGAACTCAAATAGGTCACAGCTGGAATGCTAAAATTTAGTTGTTTTCTAAATACAACAGCCTATTTATTGCAGGAGTTGGATGGCAGTGTTTTTCTTTTGTTTGTTTGTTTTGGTTTTTTTTTTTTAAATGTATTTGTTGACATCTTAAAACAATAATGTATTTTTTAGGGAAAAATCATGTTTTATTTATCTTTGTTAGCTTCCATAATGTACTCTCAACATCATACCACAAAATTAATTTCTGTCCTTGAATTAGAACTTGGGAGCTTTAAACTAGGAGATTTTTCATAAAAAAGGAAAAAGAACAGTTTTTATGTCATCCAGCATTTTTAATAACTGACTTAATAGTGAATTTAGAACAACACCCATAAGAATACAAACACGGGCATTATAATTAATCAATAGCTAGGCCAAGAAATAAACAACTGTATAGGGGAACAGATTGTGTAAATAAGTACATTTTATTAAGGGTCCAGACAGATAGTAGCCTGTGGATTTAATTGCCGAGTCACTGTAGGAAAAGCATATTGTCAGTAATAACCAGGAAAAAGGTCATAAAAGTTTGCAACTGCTGAAAACAACTCAGTTTGATGAACATAGATACATAGATGGAAGGACAAAGGAAATGTTTTTTAAAGGACATTATGTAAGGATTTGTTAAGACAATTGGGACGGAGTCACTCAGGGGCCATGGTATCCTCTTTGAGGCAGGCTGGGCTGCATTCCACCACCTACCAGCTGTGTGACCAATCCCTTCCTGGTTTAACCTCTCTGAGAACGTGCTGATTCATTGGGAAAATGGGAAGAATAGCAAAGCTTTCCTCATAGCTTTTCAGTGCAGAGTAAATGGGATTCTGCATAGCAAGCACCTAGCAGAGGCTTGCGTATGCCATAAATGCTCCATGGATATCAGCACCCTTCATACTGCACTCTCAGTGATTTGAGGCTCTTAGAAAAGCAGGCAAATTATGTTATCCAAGTGCTTCCTGAACTATTAAGACGCATTGCCCACAAGTGGAACGCTAAATGAAGCCTAGATATGAGTCACATGGAAAATTATTGGAATGTAGTCCTTTTGACCCCAGATTCTTGGATATGAATCAGCATATGGGCAATGGGGCCATGAATCTGTCTTTTAAGCAAGTACTGCCCATAATTCTTAGGTACTCTTAGTGTTTTCTTCCCAAATAGGCAGATGTCTTCCAACTGTCTTCTACACATTATCAGAATGTTCTAGTTATGTTCTAGTGACCAAGAAGCAAAAATGAAACAAAACAAAAACCAAAAATACCTAATACTTGTATTACACAAGTAAACTTTTACCAGTGATATGTGCTGTCCAGAAGGAAACGTTACTGAAAGGTTTCCATAGGACACAACAAGTCTCAAAAAACAAAACAAAACAAACCGTGTCCATTGTTCTTTTGGGGCTAACACAGGATGATCCTCTCCCCGCTGCTAGAGTCCTCCTGGGGAGCAGCCTCCTTCCCTAACCGTCTCCAGGAATGGTTGGCCTGGTTCAGGAAGGGATGAACATCTGTTGTCATTTCAATAGTCCCAGGGAATATAAGACAGAAAACATCACTGAGTTTATTTAATTGTGTAATCCCTGCGGATATGGTTGCTCTCCAAGTCAGATCAGCATCCCAAGAAAAATGAGGCACAACTGGGGTTATGAGAAGGTATAGAGAACAGAAAGCTCAAGAGCAATGCACCCCACTACTCATGATGAATAATGCAGGAGGCTTGGAGTGTCTGGAATGGAAAGGGGGCGGGGTGCAAAGGGAAAACTCCAGGGGAGTGTCTGTGTGTCTGCCCGCGTCTGCCTTCTGGAAAGAAGCAAGTATTTGAACTACCCAGGGCTCTCAGTCTCCACATCAGGGATTCCTAAAGTGCAGGGATGAATTAATTCCTAAGGTACAGGAATCATTTTCCCAATTTCCGAAAAGGAAATAGATTCAAAGTACCTTGCCTAAAGTCACCTAACTAGAAAGTGGCAAAAATGGAATTGGGACCCTTGTCTGTGTAAGGAGAAAGCTATCCTTTTTCAAACATGTCACCTTCCTTATTTTAGGAGCAAAATTAGCAAGCAAGCAAACGAACAAAAAATATTTCCTCTTTCCTCGTAACTGCTAAAATAAGAGTGTGGGCAGTGAGATGAAACCAAATGGAGTGTGCCTGGAAGTGCCATATGTCAGCTGCAACATTTTAGCATCTGGAGCTCATCCAATAATAACCAAACTCCCTTTCTCCTTCCCCCTTCCATTCTTCCTCATTCCTTCCACACAGTATCCAGTCAGTAACCATTTGTATATAGATGGGTGCTTCTGGGACTGATTCCTGCCCCATATTCATCTGAACTCACTGTATTCCAGATATAGGAGCATTCTTACTTTTCCTTAAACACATCCTTCAGTGGTTGATCATTTTTTCATGTTTAAGACAATTTTTACATGTGAGCTTTTTGTCAGACGAGCCCTATGCTACTCAGTTTCTCTCAGTGTCATAAGGATAGCATTTGGTATATCAAGAGTCCTTGACTGTTCTGAAGACAATCCAAGCAAATGCAGTGGAGGCGAAGGAGGGGAGTGACTCCAATAGATGTTGTGAAACCAAATTGGGGCCAGCTCTGGTTATCTGAAGTCTTATAACCCCTAAGCAACACTGCCCCAAGGCTCCTTTTAGCCTTCAGCTCAAATAAGCTTTGACTCGGGCAGCATGTGTTATAGCATGTGTTACATTCATAATCATGGTTTACAAATATCTTCAGCCTGTGGCAGATTGCTGCAACTATTTCCCATTTCTGTCCCAAGGCAATATGTGATGAGTACTTAAACACAGACACACATCCCTCTCTATATTATTTGTAAAATAGCTATATGCTCTTCATCCCCAAAGCAATCTCCAGTCAGCAGTAGCCTGCCATGCTTTACTCTGGAGGACTAAAATTATACAATACTAAACCCTGCAAATGATTTGATAAATCTGGTAGATTCAGACCAAATGGATGGGGGTGATTATGTCATAAATGGTCTATTAGATTGATTCTGGTAAGCACAAGGTTTTAAAAGGCATAAATTGGAGGAATAAATTGGATTTCCCTCATGAAGTTATTCAGCAGCATTGCCAATCCAGCATGAAACAGCCCCAACACGGCCCGGATGACAAATTAAGCGTCAGCACACATCAGGGAAGAGAGGCAGTGCTCCCGTTGAATGTTGTCATTCCTCTGAAGTTGCTGGAGGTGGCCTGTAAACAGACAAGGGCAGCCTCCCAAAGATCACCTCATACGTTACTTTGTTGCTCAGTTACATATGCACGTGTGGCATATGGTCTATGGACCACGAGCCTCTGAGCCTCTGACTTTTAATTGGGTCTGTTCCTGTTTCACCATTCCCTGCTGTTCCCTCTCATGTCTGCAAGCTGCTCTTTTACTCACCTTTTTGTAGGAGGTGAAGTCCCAGGCCTCACTGGGCTTTGCTCCCCTTTTCTGCAACTAGTCTGCAACTCTGTGAACACACAGGCCATCTCATTGACATGCACTTATTTTCAAAGGCACTGCTGAAATGACTCCTTGATGGAACTTGTTGAAATCCGAAATAAATCCTCTTTTATTTGGTCATGGGAAACATAAAATTTCAAGGAAAACAAACAAGCAACTGAAAAAAAATCGGTAGATCCTTATATACAGAGGGTGTAAAAAAAATGTATACACATTTTAAGAAAGGAACAAACTGTATTAAAATGGTAATACTCAATATATACTGATAACAAAAGATGAATACAAGTTATGTGTATATATTTCTTTGGCACCCTAGTATTATTTATATTAGGGCCCTTGTCAGAGAGAAATATTTTTCCCCTTTGGTACTGAACACGTTATTTTATGAGCAGAACAAAATGGCCTCTACTTTTGCCTTTTGGGTGATGGAGGGTACATGCCTGCAGAGAGGGGAGAGGTAATGGGCTCCGTTTCCCTGTGTCAGGGCAGCCGACTGTGTCTCCCTCATTTCAGGGGAGTGACTGCTTGTGTGCTTTCAGCCCAGGGCTAAGATTGATAAGCACTGGGTTCATTTCATGATGGGTACTGCCTTCCCACCAGGAAACGTCTCCGAAAATTACCCAGAATTAGTGAATATTTATTGAGCACTTACTACCTTCGAACCATGCTGCTAAGCACTCTGCGTGCATTATCTTCATTGCATTTATCATCACCTTGCATTTTCCTGTATTTATTTATGATCAGCCGCCTCTAAGCAGACCGTAGGCTCGAATCGGGCAAGGATTTTGCCTGTTTTGTTTATCATTGCTGTATCACCAGCCCACTGAGCAATGTGTAGTTGGAATAAGCACACAATACATATTTGTTGACTAAATGAGTAATTTAATGGGTGAAAAGTGTGAAAAGTCTATGAAATCAACCTTGTTATTAGCCCCAACTTGCAGATATTTAGCAAAACCCTGCAAAGATACATATCTTATTCTAGGCTACACAGGCAGTAAAATCCAGGGTTTGAACTCACGCTATCTGACTTCAAAATCCACGCCCTCTTTCACTTTTCCACCCTCGCTATTGGGTTGACTTTATGCATTCAGATATGAATGCCACTTGGAATGGAATATCAGAGGAATTCTACTTCTCATAGTTCTATAACTCATAATTTTGAGTGATGGGTTCTGTTACTTTAGAAAGCAAAGCATTCCACTCTAGAACTCAGCTCAATAACCACAGATGGGGTGTGTATGGGGAAAATGTTGGGGGATGCTGAGAAGGAAGAGAAAAAAGTGCAGGAGAGGCAGGGAGATGGAAGGGGAAAGAGAAAGGAAAAGGAAAAGAGAAAGGAAAAGAGAGAAACTCCCACCAGGAAAAGGAAGCACGTGTTGTTTTTGAGGATTCATCTGTCCTGAGAGCTGAACCTCTTCTCTGTGCTGTTCAGTCTCTGTAAATGGTTGAATGGTGGAGATTGTTGGAGCCCATTAGCAGTGATTTGCAGCAGACCAATTTAGAGGTCACTTAGGCATGAAAACACTGAGCAAGAAATTGTATACATAATGAAACAATATCAGTAATAGCATATTTAAATGAACAGTATCAGTAATAGCATATTCTAAATGTTTCATTAAGTCTGAATTGTTAGAATCAGAGTACTGCAGTTTAATAGATTTTACTTTCTTTAACAAGTATTTCTATGTTGGTCATATTGAGTCTCTTTATTGAAGGTAGGAAGTTCTCAAAAGTTACAGTGTTTCCATAATCATGTGGGTTTCTTTACAGTAACATTTTATTTGGGCATCTTTCTCTCATTTTTTTTTAACTTTCTATTTAACACAAAAGTCAATTCATAACAAAAACCAAAATAGGTTCCTGTGGCAAGAGAGTATATAATAAAATTTTAGACATTTACATGTTTAAATTAAAGTACCTTTAAAATAAGGTTGTCAGTTCAATCTAGTTTTATATTCCTCACAGCATGTTATGGGAAAGTAAAGCTATCAACCAATAATAGGTTTGCTTTCACTTCAAGATCATCAAGAAACAATATTAGACCTTCAGAGACCATAATAAGAATAATTTTTATATTCTTGAAAACATTTTTCACATTTTTATTGACTGCATTCAAGTTGCCTTTCTGGTTTATTCTCGTGTTTGCACCAAGAGGAGGGGAAGAACCCAAGAAAAGTTTTCAATAAATTTAATTAGTGCTCAAAATCACTTCAGGCTGTTCAGGGGAGGCATTCTATGTATTCTTAAAAATAATTTCATCATGGCTCCATGCCTATTTACGCAGAGCCCAACGACCTACCTTGTGCTACCAGATTACAAGTGCTGACTAGTGAGGAAAACAGAGTTTGATTCCTACTATCAGCCTGCACTTGCTCCAGTTGCTTTGTTTTCATTGTTTTCACTTAATCTCACTGATAGTCCCAGAATCACTGCAAGGGAGGCACACATTTCACAGATGGAGAAACTTAGCTTATAGAGGCACCAACTGGGAGAAGTGGGAGATTTCAAACCCAGGGCCCCGACTCCACCACTTCCAGGTTCCTCACGGTTTCAGGCTGCACGCGGATTCCACTCAGCGCTGTGCTTTTCCTCTTCTCACTGCAGTGGGATTTTGGATAAACTAGGTCTGTGCCAGGACTTACCCAGGTGAGCTAGGCTGCTGCGTTACTTAAGTGGTTGTATGAAGAAATGTTTCACATGCAAGGCAGCCTGAGCTCCTTCGTGTTGGGGACAATATTTCTGTGACTCATGTTGTTTTACTTTTTTAAGTTACATTAAAGCAATCAATAGAAGACCTTTTTTTTGTTGAGGGCAGTGTCACTGGCCCTCATAAGTGGAACCCGAACTGGGGCCGCTGGCTTCCTAAGCCAGCGCTTAACCACTGCGCCGCTCGGCCAGCCCAATAGAAGACCTTTTACTTGCCATGGAAAGCTTTGATAGCACAACAGGTTTCCTCTGGCGAGAGTAAAACTACAAGGGGGTAATATTAGCACGCGAGCAGAAACCATAGCTACAAAAGTTGAAGCCAGAAGCCTTTGCAAAACATGTTGTCTCTACTGCCTTGTCTCCTCTTGTGGTCTGTCTCTTCTTTCTCTTAAAGATGCCATCATCTTCCATGATTTCAACTGTTTATTGCTGTCCCTTGCTCTCTGCTGGGCTCTAGACAGTGTTTCACACTATTTGTGGAAATTTTCTTTGCTTTCACCATGAATCATATACATTCAAGTTATCATCTTCTCTCCAAGCCAGAGTTTTTTCTTTTCCTATTAAAAATCTAACGTTGAAACATTGAAATCATCTCTCATTACATAGTTGGCTTTGATAGAGGTGCAGAAGTAGCAATGTAACACGTATCTACGAGATTCTGCAAGCAACACAAAAGTTAGCCTGGAGTGAGCTATAAATGAAAATATTTATATTGGACATTTTTAGGTTCCAGGGTCACCCCCACCCACTGGGTATTTTAGAGATATGATTCACATTGCTCAGAGATCAGACCTTAAAGCTTACATTCTTATTAAATTCTTTCAAGTTGGTAGGCTTGATCCCATTTTTCATATGAGCAAATTGAGGCTTGGTGTTATTAGATACCTTTCTTAAAATGACACAAGTGAAGTGGGATTCAAACATTTTCCATTTCTCATTGGTGACTTAATGTGATCACTCAGAAGTTTTCTAAAACTATGCCCAACTATTGGAAAACATCTCTCTTAAGTTAGAACAATGCAACTTATAATTTGTATTCAAATGAAGAAGGAGAAGATATGCTTAGAGGTGGTCAAATTCTGGTTATGTTTTGAACAGAGCATGATTTGCTGACACATGTATTATATATAAAATAGGACAGAAAAAAAGGAGTAGAAATAATTACAGTACTTTGACCTGGACAACTAAAAAGAACAGTTGTCCTTAACTGTGATAAAGAAGGCTGTAGTGCAGCAGGTGTGGATGAAACATGAGGAGTCCAGTAAAGGGAATATTGAATTCTCCATGTCTATTCGACACTCGAGTGGTGATGGTTTGAGTAGGCCTTGGATATTCAAATCTGGAGAATAGGGAAGAGGGCTTTGCTGCAGAAAATATGAGTTGTTGCATATACAAGGTTGGATGATTAAGTTTATGAATTCATCCTAGAAAAAGTGTTACACACCTCATTGCTGAATATCACTATGGTCACCTTACTTTGGGGAAGAGGGGGTAAAACTATTTCTGGTGGATAAAGATTTCTATTGAAAAGCTAGCCATAGAAATTAGCCCTCCTTTAGAAATGAGCTGGAATCCACATTTCACTAAGCCAAGGATGATAAGAAATAATGTACCGTAAGTGCATTTGCATGTAAATAGTCATTATGTAGTGTATTACATTGAAATTCACAGTGTGTGAATCACAGAGTATGAATTTAAGAGGTCACCAAACAGGTCACATATACTCAACTAAAATAACTTCATTACTATAATTACTGCCCATTCCAGTGACTAAATGCTCTTAAATTTTAATTATAATTTAAATTAATATAATTAAATATAGTATAAATATTTAGTGAGTACCTATATAAAGTTGAAAACACAATGGAGTCTTAATTTAGACTTTTGGTGACAAACAAAATATACCTACGTGTCCTGAAACTACAAAAAAGAAAACTACAGACCAATGTCCCTGATGAATACAGAAGCAAAAATTGGGTAGACCTTGAGGGCATATGCTAAGTGAAATAATTTAGACAGGGAAAGACAAATACTGTATGTTCTCACTTATTTTTGGAAGCTGAAGAGGCAGAGCTCATAGAAACAGGGAGTACAACGATGGTTGCCAGGTACTGGGCCGGGAGTGGGGGGAAAGAGGAAGATATTGGTCCAAGTGTACAAATTTCTAGTTGTAAAATGAATAAGTTCTGGGGATCTAATACACAGCACAGTGAGTATAATTAACAATACAGTATTCCCCCTTATCTGCAAGTGATACATTCCGAGACCCCCAGTGGTTGCCTGAAACCACATAGTACCAAACCCTATATATGCTATATTTTTTCCTATACATACATACATACAGACAGACATACATAACATATAATAAAGTCTAGTTTATAAATTAAGCACAATAAGAAATTCACAGCAATCACTAATGATAAAATAGAATAATTGTAAAATATGCTATAATAAAAGTTATGTGAATTTGGTCTCTTTCTCTCTCTCAAAATATCTGGAATTTTCCATGTAATATTTTCAGTTTACGGTTGACTGTAGGTCACCAAACCTGCAGAAAGTGACACCATGGGTAAGGGGGGACTACTGTATTATAAACTTGACAGTTGTTAAGAGCGCAGCTCTTCAGTGTTATCACCACCCACAGAAAGGGAATGATGTGAGGGGAGGAAGGTGTGAAGCAGCCTTACTGTGGCCCTCACTTCACAACGTACACACACATCAAATCATCACGCGGTGTGCCTTAACCTTCTGTATATTATACATCAATAATATCTTATTAGAGGTGGGAAAAATACCTTCTTGTCCTGATTTAGGTAAAAAGAAAAAGATACTTTATTATAAGAACACAATAATTTGGCTGGGATATTAAGCCAGGGCTAAAGCTAGGTACCAGGAACAATTTGAAATCAGTATTGCACATTGGTTTGATTTTTATTACTTGCCGTGAACCGGCATTTTCTGTTTCTCACTTCACAAGTAAGGCATATGTGGCTTTCCATTTCCAGTAATCCTGAATCCATGAGGCCTCAATCCTTATGGCCAGATTACCTCCCCAAAGCCGACCTACTCATACCACCATATTGAGGGGTAGGGTTTCAACATATGAATATGGGGATCACAAACATTCAGTCCATGACAATTACGTATCATGTTAACTCGAGGGAAAGCTAAGTGAAGTGTGCCTGAGTATAAGTAGCCTTTGTAAAATTTCTCCAACTCCTCTATGAATGTAAACTGAGCTTAAAATAAATTTTTATTTTAAAAGTGAAAAAAAAAATTTGTAGGGGATCTGTCAAGATTCCATTTATATGAATGCCAAGAGTAGGCAGGTCTAATCTATGATGGTAGAAATCAGAATGGTTCTTTTTCTTAAGGACAGGAAAGAAGCATTAAGGAACTTTCTGGGGTAATGGATGGCTAAATAGATTCAATGAGTGTATATGGTTTTTTTTTGTTTTTTTTTGAGGGCAGTGTCACTGACCCTCATATGTGGGATCCGAACTGGGGCTGCTGGCTTCCAAAGCCAGGGCTGAGCCACCGCGCCACTCAGCCGGCCCTGCATACGTTTTTTAAAACCCATAAAACCGCACACTTATGATTATGTGGGTATGTGTGCTCACATAAATATGTTTTATATACATGTTTTCTTTCTTACATGTGTGTTACTTTTCTTTCACTGTAGATAGTACAATTCTGAATTAGCTAGGCTGACCCTAGCTGCTGAAACAGCCTCAAAATACATAAGATTCAAACACAATAGAAACTTCTTTCTGCTTTGTATACAAGTCTGATTATTCCTTGTGTCTGGGGGACTGTATTCGGAGGAGTGATACATGGGTCCAGTTGCCTTTCATTTGGCGTCTCCTCTACCCACTATCGTGTTATAGTTGCTGCCATATGAGACGTGGGTTCAAAAAAAAAAAAACAACACAAAAAAGTGTGGAGGAAACACATCTTTAAAAAAGCGTTGGCTGGAAATGTCACACATAAATTCTACTCATCTTCTCTTCACAATCAAGACTCCTGAACTCTTCTAGATGTAAGAGAAGCTGGAAAATAAACTGATTCAACACTCACCAGTAACTCCATTCTGTGGACGGAGGGGCATGAAATTTGGTGACTATCTTAAGATCTCTAACACAACATGGTATTGCTCCCAATTTTCGTTCTTACTATTATGTGTTTTCCCATGTCAATCACAATTTCGTTTTCAAAAGATATTCTTTTTCTAATTTCCCACCCTTCCTTGAACTATACCATAATTTATTTAAATGTCCCCTGTTTTGCCCTTTTCTATTTCCCTTATATTTAAATTTTTGAAAAAAGTTATGTTTTGTGATTAACATACTGAGAATTGATATCCCTACAAATCTAAATTTCCATAAAAATTAAGGCTAGTAAATACGGTATTACTAGATTAAATACTAATTTTTTGTTGTTGTTGTTTTAAACTGAGCCATCCTGCCACCTGTTGACAGCTCAGCAGCAGCTCATCTCAGGCTGGGCATGGAACCGCCGTTGCTCAGAGCTCAGCTCGCACTCTTGAGCGAGCTCTTAACCAACTGAGCCACTCGGCCAGCCCTAAATACTAATTTTTAAAGGCTCCTGGTAGCTATTAATTTCCAGAGAGATTATGATTATTTGACTAGTGAATAATAGTATCAAATAAACCTCGCCTTTGCCAATGCTTGGTATTACCAATGAAACAAAATGTCAGTTTGACATCTAGAACCTAATTATGTATCATTGGCTTATGTAAGTATCTGTAACATTACCAAGCCTCCTCCTCTTTTTCTACCTCCATTTTTCCTCTAGCTGTTCTTTGAGAATCAATAAACACCTATAAAACAAGATACGAAGTTCTTTGGGGGTGTGTGTGGATAAAATAACTTGTATGCATTTATCTGTGGGCATATTTGATTTGTATTTATCTTTTGAATTTAAAATTTATGTTAAAAGGAATGCAGTCAACTTGGCCTTTGGCTTAAATATTGAACAGACTTATGCTTCCAAATTTTACCTTTTAGGTACAAGGTCAATTTTATGTCAGAAATGTGTTCATATGACCGAGGACAATCTTTTTCCATGAAAGTATCAGTTGTTATGCACTAAAACTCCTGAGGTAAAAATTAGCCACAACCTCATGGCTGGTCAAGGTTTACCCCACTATAATTTATCTTCTAGGAGCCATAAATATGCTTTTCAGATTTCACCTGCATTTATATCACAGTTTTCCTTTCAGAGGAAATAAAAGAATATTTTTCACTACACCACCTGCTTGCTTTGTCTCCCAATAACATTTTTAGGAAAGAGTGTTTCTTATTCTTACATGGAAAATGCAGGAATGCAGGTGACATTTTCCAAATAAACTTGAACTCCATATCTCAACTAGCAAAGAAGGATGAGAAAAAGGACTTTTAAATTTTTCTTCGAACGTACTAGGTTTATTCCTATTGTTGGAGCTTTGCACACATGGTCTGTTCTCCCTCAAAATTTTCTAATCCTCCTGTACCCCCAATTTAGCTTAGCTGTCTCATTCTTATCATTAGGATTTCAGTTAAAGCCAATTTAAACACACATACATACACACCAGTTGACAATAACTACTGATCCCACCAGTCAACTTGTTTGTTGAGACCAGCAGCTGTTTCAGCAGCCTCAGTAGGAAGGCCAGGTGTCCGTAGGACCACCATTGTACTTTTCCAAAGTGGGAGCTAGGGGGCTGCAGCTCCTAGACCTGTCCCAATCAGACCTATGAACGGGTTAGATACTCCTTCCCCTCTCAGATTCAGAAAAGGAACTAAACCTTGAGGCTTGGGATTCCTGCAGAGGCAACCCTGGAAGGGTGGGGTTGCCAAGCCTGGGAGTTTGGAAATATTAATTCCCTGAAGGGTAAATGGGGACCACTGAGTTACAGAAGCTGGGAAAGAGCTGGAAGATAAATTCTTCTTTTTATTCCCAATGGGGTGCTCCACGGCACAGTGATGCCACACACAGCTGAAGGTGTCCTGACATGGGTAATTCAGTAATGTACCCCTTCACTTTTGTTTTCACCCCTTCCTTGAGTGACTGAGTTCCCCCTTATCTTTGCTGCCCTGGATTACAATCCAGGTTCTGTTTCATCTCAATCTTTGCTTCAGGATCTTTTTTTCTCTATAGAATCTGGACTAAGAAGCTGCTCTGTGACTTTTCAATACATTTGAAATAGTACTTTTCTCCATCTAACCCATTGAATTAGAAAATGGAAAAATTTAAACCCAAAATGAAGCCCAGTTACCAGGTTCTTGTGTCCTTAACAATACTCTCACTACCCTGCAGAGATTTTTAAAGAATAATAAACTGGGGTTACTTCCAAATTTGGAAAAAAGCTCTGTGACTGTATTGCACATGCTGTTTTCCAAGAATATTTTCAATATATTGAATATTGAATAAATATTGACTAAGAATAGTCTTTGGGGTCATGGAGACATGATTTCACATATCAGCAATTCCACTCTCATGATCTGATAGATAGGAAGTCACTAAACCATCTCATTGGCACTGTTTTCCACATTTTAATAAAGAGGAAGTAAATACCTACCTAGCTTGAAGTTAATTGTGAGGAATAAAGTAGATGATGGGAGTAAAGCAGTTAGCGTAGTTTCTAAGGGGAGAAGCCCATCTTGCCCATGTAGAGTACCATGAAATTACTTCTCCCCCAGGAAGCTGCCCCGTTGCCCCACTATCACTTACAGTGCAACTGAGCATCTATAAATTCATTCCCAATGTAACAGAAAAATTGGGAATTTGGAAGGTATAGCACAAAGGGCTTAGAGATAATAGAACTGTTTAAGCAGGACATAAAGGCAGAGGGTTCAGAGGAACAGAAATTATTTTTTTCCTCACCTGAACATTTCGTAGCACCTTGCTTATTAAGAGCTAATAGTGAAAAAGAGGGCATTGGAGAATCTCCCGAATTAGCCTTTATATAATTCCCTTGTTTCATCTTGGGGTGGTAAAATCCTACCCTCCTGTCCAAAAAATCAGGACATCCATCAAGCAAAGAATAGCTCTGTCTTCTCTTGCTATTTATTAATAATAATATGAACAATTATTTTCACTTATTATTTTTATTTAAGCCTATTATAATTCAAGGGAGTTAATGTAAATCTAAAGGAATTTCAAGATACCAATGCTTACCAATAAGATAAGAAATGGTTTATTTTAGGAAGTAGAATGCTATTATAGCAATTTATTACCTTCATTGTGCAGGGCGATAAAGGTCATGTCTGATTCATTTTGGTTTCTCTTTTGTGGAAATGAAGGATGATGACCCAAATGAAAACAAACAGAGGACACTATTTATTCAGAGCTTACTATAGTAAAGTTGGCCTCCATCACTTGAGTTTGGCAGAGTCACAAAAGCGGGTAGGGATGTGGGAGGGCTTTACAGTGAAAAAGAGGGGAGAGTTCAGGCATTCTTTGATAGGAAGTTGTTGGCACCTGGAAGCTAGAGGTGGACTGATTAGAATGAGGGATCTTATATGATTGATTTAGGGAACATATTTGGCTTTCTCTGATGGGTCCTGTGTTGAAACCGGAGGCAAAGTAGGGAAGCTGGAGCTTAGAACTAAGTTCCAATCATTCTGGGCTGGTTGTGCAGCATTTGTGGTTTGGCCTCCTGGAATGGTTACTGCAGAGATTATGGGTCAGTGTTCTATTGACGCAAATGGTCTGACCCTTGTCTGTGTATTCAGTCTTTCACTTTATTCAAAGAAACTGGAATGAGTCTCTTTCAATGAGAGAGTATCTCAAGCCCAGTATTACTACTATCACCACTTGCTTTCTGTTTTTATGTCCTTTTTTTTATTTTGTCATTAAAAGACACATTGATAAAAGCTGTTGTCTTCTCTGTGAGACGTTCTAGTCCTTTTTTACTGCTTCTGGCCATTTTTGACTTATCATAGGAAGAAATAGCAATGCATGAGATCATTAACTTGGGTCATCTCTTTCCAATCTGTTGTCTCTCCAGGGCTGAAAGGTTTAAAGCTTGTTCCAACAGCGAGAAAGCCTAGAAATCTGTTCCATTGAAAAAGGCAGCTAAGCAAGGGAATAGTAACCATGGTCTGTGATGATGGTAGAAAATAAAATACATTTTTTTTTTGGACTAGTTCTTACCAACCATTGCAATTGTATTTTTGTCCAGCCTTTCTCTTCCTCAGCAATGCAGACTTGTCATAATTGTGTCTGTTCGTTGGGATGGAAATGAACAAAAATCTCCTTTTGGCCTTTTTTATTCTGGCTTACATAGGCTTTCAAAGCAGATTAAAAAATGATTTCTCCAATTGTTCCAGCCTATATCACTAGCATTCTTCATAGGGCTGTGGGGACAAAATGTCAACCAGTAATAAAGTTTTACTGTGCCTTGCTTTATCCTTTGTGTATACATCTCCCTAGAAGAACTCAAGAGAGGGAACACTGGCCAAATGCCATCTCAATTTCATCTTACTTTATTATTTCCCAAAGAGCAAACTAGATAACATTTTAGCTCTCAATGAGGAAACTAAATTATGCAGATACCAAACAGAATGCAAATAACCCAAGGCCAACAAATGAGAAAAGGTTTTTTTCAGGCATTTTTGAGATCCCGTTTTGGAAGTCCTTTCTTCTTTATCTCTCCCTTTCACACATTTATTTGTTAATACCTACTGTCTGCTGGGTGCTATTCTATGTAGGAGGCAGGAAAGGTATATTCTCTGCTTTGCTTATTAGAAGAGGCCGAACAATGAAGATATTAACAATAATTTAAGATAGTGATATGTTCCTTAAAAAGTGAAATCAAAGGATGTTTTAGCAATAAGAAAGATCTCAAAGTACTCTTCCTTTCCTTCCTTTTATCCTCTATTGCCCACTTGACAATTATTTTCATGAAGTGGTGATATTGGAGCAGGGATCTGAATACAAGGGCCAACCCTGCCCTTGGGAAAGACCATTACAAGCAGAGGGCAGTAGGAGCAAAAACCTAAGGTGGGATTAAGTTTGACATTCTCAGAAAACAGGAAAAAGCCAGTGAGTTAGGTTGAGAGTCAATAAAAGTACAAGAAGATAGGCAAAAGCCAAAACATTTAGGATCTTGGATGGCTTGTTGATCTTTTCATTTTCAATATCTAATGAGTGTTCAATATGAAACTCAGTTTGGTGCAAACTCGGAGGTGCCATTTTCCAGATTTCCCCTGAAAGACCAGGCTAACTAACACTACCCGGAAATAATACCTTCTTTTGGCTTTTTTCCTTTTGTGTTCACTCTTTCCAGTGGGGTTATAGAGACTCATCGAACAATCCCCAAATCTCAATAAGCTGAATATGTGAGGTTTATTTCTTCAGGATGCTATTTGTTTCATAGGCCGGTGGTGGTGGTGGTGGTGGTGGTTGTGGTGGTAGGGTGTTCTTTTCTACATAACACCCTGGGACCGAGTCTGATTTTAAGTCAGGGACTCAGCAAGAAACATATGATATATTTAAATTAGTATAATTCAAGGAATGTTTACTAAATGGGCAGTTCATTAAGGTGTGAGCAGACTGTAAAGGGACCACAAGAGACAGAGAAGTGCTGGTAAGACGATGCCATCTTTCACCTGAGCTACCTGGAACATGAAGCTTCTTTAACCACCAGAACTGGGAGACAGACTAAGCAAGTGAGTAGACTCTATGGTTCCTCAGCCTGAAAACAAAGTTTATCAAATTTGCTCAAACTTTATTGTCATATGGAGCTTGCCATATGGACCCACCTGGTGATGAAGTGACTGAGAACAGACATTTCCAACCTGTAAGGCCTTATTTCTTTCAAATGCAATTTATGTTGGCATAGCTAGTATGCAAATTACAAAGTGAATTTCCTTCTAGGAAACTGATGCTTACTGAAGAAGTTGTGAATTTTTCAAACATACTTAACTTTTTGAACTCTTATCAGCCTTAAAAGTTAGATGCCTTCAACTGTCAAGTTATGATATTCTCTATTTTTGACCAGTATAATTTTTAAGTTTTTGATTGGTGTCATAACTGAGCATGGCAGGTAGGATTCTGGGTAACATTAATAATTAAACATTTTAAATTCAAGGATTTCATAAAGTAACTTTCTTTTTACATGATCAAAGTGACAACTTGTTGACAGATGACTATTATATGCCCTCCAATCTGGTGAAGTGAGTTTTTAAAGTAAAATAGCATTTCACATCATTCCATGTTTAATTATATGCATTCAATATTTGATATTTTATTTTTTTAACATATTGCTCCTGAAAATATGAGCCATATATTTCTCCTCCAGTTCCTGCTCTTTTTTTCTTCTTTTCAGAAATGAAGAAGATTTTCTGTCAGGACAGCTTAGATTATGCTGCAGTTCCAAACAACACTGAAAATCTCAGTTGATTAAAATGACAGATTTAGTTGTTGCTCTTGATACATGATGGGCTCAGCCCTGCATCATCCTCATTCCGAGACCCATGGTAAAGTAGATTTATTGTATGGCGGTGCTCTCATGATTGCAAAGGCAGAAAAATTAAATATGAGTAATTGCACATTAACTCCGGAAGTTCCCACTTACGAATCATACACATTATTTTCACTCATATTTCATTGGCCACATGACCACATTGACTTCAAGAGGCAGGTAAATGCAATTCTACTGACCGGAGGGAAAACCACCCGAAGTAGTTGGTGGCCCATCCTCAGGACTGCCACACTAAGGGATTACATGGATCTGACTATACTGAGAGGTGCCCTGTGCTCTCAGATATCTGCAAAACTCATTTAAGTGCTGATGATATTCCTATTTAAAACGGGCATTAAATATATATTTCTACAAAGAGATTTATTTACCTCCTCCATTGAGCATAAAAACTACGACAGAGACTATTTTACATTTTTAAAATATCTTGGGACTACATTTATTTATGCCAATAACTTTGTTCCCAAACTGCATAGCCCCAAACATTAAATGGAAATCAGGTGCATATTGCTTTAGCAATTTTTGTAAATATGAAAGGAAATTATTCTTCCATTGAGACCAAAACAATCAATAAAATGATATGGGAATTCAGAGAAAAAGATGTTTTTGGGAAATCATGAATTGTTTATAGAGGGGATGGATTTTGAGTTTAAGCAATCAGGATTACAATAGTAGTTTTCTGTGACTTTTTTGGCTTTACTTTTCTATTTTTTAAAACCACTTTATTGAGGTAAGATTGACATACAAAAAGCAGTACATATTTAATGTGTACAACTTGATGAGTTTGGAGATAAATATACATCTGTGAAACCATCACCACAATGTATACCATTACCTCCAAAAGCTTCCTTCTTCCCTTTTTATTATTACTTTTTTTTTTTTTTGGTGATAAGAATGCTTAAGGTAAGATTAACCCTCTTAGCAATTTTTAAGTGTATAATACAGTATTGTCAACTACAGGCATGATCCTACACAGATGTCTAGGACTTTTTCGTCTTCCATAATGGAAATTAAGTACCCTTTGAGTACCACATCCCCATTTCCCCCCTCAATCTCTGGAAACCATTCTCTGTTTCTATGAGTTTAACTATTTTAGATTCCTCATATAAGGTGTTATAATGTAATATTTGTTCCTTTTTTGTCTAGCTTATTTAGCATAATGTTCTCCAGGTTTATCCATGTTGTAAATGCAGGATTTACTTTTTTTTTTAAGGATGAATAATATTCCATTGTGTGTGTATATACCACATTTTCTTTTCCCATTCATCCATCTGTGGACATTTACGTAGATTGCTTCCATGTCTTGATTATTGTGATAATGCTACAGTGAACATGAAAGTGCAGATGTCTCTTTGAGATACTGATATCAATTTCTTTGGATGTATACCCCTAAGTGGGATTGCTAGGTCATAAGGTAGTTCTATTTTTTATGTTTTGAGGAACCTCTATACTGTTTTCCATAGTGGTTATACTATCACTTACTGCTCCCTTTTTCAAAAAGCATTACAGTTAAAACTTGGGCAGTGTTACATTTCTTTTTAAATAAACTTTTAATTTATAATAATTTTATATGCAAAAATAATATGGAAAGCTCCCATATGCCCTCACCCCCAGTTTCCCTATCTAACATTGGTATGGTATATTTGTCATAATTAATGAAACAATTTTTAACGTATTATGAGGTAAAGCCTATATTTTATTAAGATTTCCTTAGTTTTTTCCTAAGACCCTTCTTGTCTTACAGGACCCCACCCAGGGTACCACATTACATTCAGTTATCATGACCTATAGTGTCCTTTTAGCTGTGAAAGTTCTCACACTTTCCTTATTTATGGTGATCTTGACAGTTTTGAGGAGTATTAATAGGTCAGATATTTTAAAGAAAGCCCACAAATAGGATTTCACTGACGTTTTTCTCATGGTTAAACTGCAATTACAGATTTGGGGGAAGAACACCACAGAGATAAATTGGCATTATCATTAAATCTTTACTATCATCAAATGATAATAAATCCTATTAAATGATACATAATATCAACAGGACTCTTCACTGTTGACGATGACCTTGACCACTTTGGCTGAGATAATGTTTGTCAGTGGTCTTCGCTGTAAAGTTCCTTTGTTGTCTTCTGTTGTTTACTCTTTGGAAGGAAGTCTTTGCCTACACTTCACACTTTGGGTGGGGAGTTACTCTTGCTTGCTGGAGGGTGGCATGTCTCCATAAATTATTTGGAGTTTCTCTGTATGGAATATTTCTTTCTTCTTCTCCACTTACTTATGTTTTTCAATCATTTATTTTTGTCAGCAAAGACTTGTGGATATTGATTTTGCTTTGGGTTATAATCCATTACTACTTGATTAGTTGTGTTGTCCAAAATGTTCCAGCTTTGACCATTGGGAGAGCTTTCAGTTGGCCATTGTGTTCCTTTAGCATAGCCCCATATTAAGGGTTTTTTGTTTTTCAGCATTTGTTTACTTTACAGCACTATAAGATGCTCCAGACTTACCTTATATATTTTCTACCTCATTCCCAGAATCAGCTATTTCTCCAGGAGCCCATATTCTTTTTATTTGAGAATGGTATTACCATTCTCAAATAAATGGTATTGCCAAGACCCTGATGTTAAGGTGAGCTCATTGCTACTGGAGTGTTGTTGCGTCTAGTACTTCTTAGCTGACTGGGCAAGGAAATATGAGTACACTAACCTGTGTGTCTACGCTACCTACAATATTCCTGATTGTATCCATTTGTATCTATATAGATGTTACCAGCTAAACTAACATCACCAACTCTAATCCATTATCACATGGATTGTTCTAGCCCTTTCCAGTTGCTTATCAGTAACCTCTCACTCCACCCGTGAGAAAAATTGGCTTCTTCTATCTGCCAACATTAAATTATTTAATTTCATTATACACATAGGGTGATTTCAGAATTGTAGTCTGTACTCCAAGGGGAAACAACTTTATTGACTAGAGTACCATACTTATATACTGGTTTCGGGGGGTGTGTGTGTGTGCGCGCACGCACGCGCGCACTTAGTCTTATAAGCTCCACTCACTCCCAAAGTTGTTTAGGTCAGCACCTTATTCCCCAAACCTACATGTAAGATTATTTCTTACATTTTTGAAACACTGAGCATTTTGGATGACAGTCTCCATTCCACTTTTAAAACCCCAGCTTCCTTAAGGCCTACTCTTTGTGTTTTATAGTTCTGTGCATTTGAGAAACTGCATATTGTCCTGTATCCACAATTAAAGTATCATATAGAATAGGTTTACTGCCATAAACACTACCCTTTGTTTCACCTGTTTGCCCCCAACCCATAAATCTAGGCCAACCACTGATATGTTTATCATCTCTATAGCTTTGTTTTTGTTATATGAATGAGATGTTATATGAATGAGATCATACAGCATGCTATCTGTTCAGGTTGACTTCTTTCAATTAGCTATATGCATTTAAAATTCCTGTGTCTTTATGTAACTTGATAGCTCATTCCTTCTATCATTGAATAATATTCTACTGTATACAAGTATTCCTTTCAGTTTATGGTTCCAGCAGTGTCCATCTCAGCTGTCTTCCTGGGTGCACCTTTCTCTTCACACTTTGGAGTGGCCATTTTCCCCTGCAACCTCAGGTCTCTCATAGGTGTGAGAAAAGTCATTGATTTTAAGTTTGTCTAGCTTTTTTTTTTCTTTTTTGCTGTAAGAATGTGAATGGTGACTTCCAAAATCTTTATGTGCCAGAGCTGAAACTCTACATTTATTTCTAGCTATTGGAACCATGCCTGGGGAATTATGCAAGCGCTATTATTAGCTGAGGTGACTCTACGAACTTTTGAGTTAGAAAGTCTCTAGATGGTATATATGTTTGGATTATACCCAAGGCTATAATTTCTAATTATTCATAAACATAGTATAAAAACATATATTTTTAATAACAATAATATTAGAATATACTATTAAATCCGAAAAAAATCATAATGAGTTTTATAATATATACTTAATTCCAAATTTCTCTCTTTATTCTCCCTACACCTAACAGGTTATATATACATATAATTTTCATTAGTGGATGCTTGAGCCAATTTATATTTGTGTATACCTTGCAAACTGGCTCAAGGAATTCACAATTGATGCATTAAGTATATCATTACATTTGATAAAGCTTCTATTAATCATTCTGATTATTTCATACTATTTAAGGGGTATCCAGAAATAGAACCCTAAATAAAAACTGAATAATTTGTAGGTACATTTCATTTAGAGCTATTCAGAGCTGACCAACTGCCTGTCCCATCTTACAGTTGTCCAAGTCCTTTCACAACATTAGCTACAGTGTTGATAACATAAAATGCAGCTTTAAGATAAAATCTAAGCTGTACAATTTCTTTGTTCTGTACCACCCAATTGTTTGCTAACTTGATTTGTTGTTATTTGATTCACTTTCTTGATCAGAAAATCCATGTCGCCTACCAGAATCTGGAGGTCCTGAGATTCTACAGTGTTTATGCGAACATAGAAATCACTAACAATTTTTACCAAGAGGAGTAAGTAGCCTTATGAACATTAAAGATTCATCAAACTCGACTTGCATTTATCTCAATTGATCGACTGCATTTATACCAGCAATTTTCGCATTTGTTACAATGCACACCAAAAAGAAAAATAGCAAAGGGTACAAATTAGTTCAGATTTGCTCTAACTACAAACATGAAAGGAAGTACATTAAAGCTAATCATCCTCCTATTACCTTGTCATTGCCACATTTTTACTGGTACACGATATGAAATGAAAAACAGAGAGCTTTGGGAGGATGCTGATAATGGGGTGCGGGAGCGTTCAGCTTGTCTCTCCTGCTGGCTTCAGCATCCTGTCATTTGGGATGCTTCAGTCTGGTTCTAAACCATGGGACCGGGGCCTTTTATGAGGAATAAGAAAGCCCGCATTTTGAGAACTGGTGAATAAATGGAACGTAGAAAGAGTTAATCTTTTCAAAGACTGTATTAATTTTATACAGACCAGAAATTGGTCATCCAAACTGCACAAATATATTAGCCATTGAAGGGATTATATACTTATCTCAAAAATTAAAAATGAAATAACAACAACTAGTGAACACTGTTAGTAGAATCTAATTTAACGGAGAATATTTGTATTAGTAATCAAAGTTCTTGAAGACATCATGTGCTTAGGAATGCTTTTTGCCAATGTGGTGAAGCAAGATGAAATTTGAAATAGGGGAGCTCAGACAGATTGCCAGCAACCATACCTTAATAGGAGTACTGCAAACAAAGGGACTTTCACTCTAAGTGAAATGGGAAGACACTGGGGGATTCTGAACTGAGCAGCTGTGTGGTCTGACAGCATTTGTCATGGGACACTTTGGCTGCTGTTTGGAGGATGAAGTATTATAGGGGACGGGCTTGGAACTGGCAGATCAGTTAGAAACGTTTCTATTATATTTACTCAAGCTGAGTGATGGTGCTGGCTCTGACAAGGGAGACAGTGGTTAACGTGGTGAGGATCAGAATTGGGACATACACAGACAACAAAATTTGCGGACAGATTTGGGTGTGGAATCAAAGTCAGACCCTGTAAGGACATGTCTTCATTCAGGAGGAAAAAGCTCTGACAGTAACCCTATATCTGCCTCTTTAAATCTTTATGTGTAGTTTTTCAACGTTCTGAAAAGCCTGTTTTTCTATTACTATAAATGAAAAAAATCAACATCACTTGATTTTAAAAAAGAAAAAAAATAAGACAAATATAAAAATACACAGAGGGCAGCTGGTTAGCTCAGGTGGTTAGAACGCAGGCGCATAAAACCAAGGTTGCCAATTTGATCCCCACATGGGCTGTGAAGCTGCGCCCTCCACAACTAGATTGAAGACACTACTTGACTTGGAGCTGATGGGTCCTGGTAAACACACTGTTCCCCGATAAAATTAAATAAATAAATAAATAGAAAAGAAAGCCATACAGTAAATTCTTAAGACAGTATTTTTTTTTTATGAAGACTCTGTGCCATAAACCTACTCTTTGTTAGAATAAGCAAGTTTTAGAATTGTGTTCAGGACATACTAGCACCAAACTGTATCATTTGGTATAGTCAAAAGGAGTGAAAGATGGATTAAAAGGAAAACGGCTTTCTCACTATGAAATTTTATATTTTGCTATTCTATCCCCTGAAATCATTTGATGTGCCTCTTGTGGGATGATTTCTGGTCTATATGAATGACTGCACACAGCACCCATTTATAAGTACATGTAGCCACAGAGTTCTCCACATGTTCCCCCTTATGTATCCTGCAAAGAATTTATAAATTATTTGAGTTAGGATTTTTGTCAGTTCCTCCCCTGGCCTTTTTATCAGTCTCATCCTTTGCTTCAGCGTTAGGCTATATTTGCAGTCTCTTCATGGGTCTATAAATATTTCATATATTATTTGTCCCTGTATTCTAACCATTTCCAGTGAGAAATTACTTATTAAAATAGTTATTTTTATTCAACAAAAATATTGGTTATTTATGACAGAATATTATAACTTTATCAGGTTATACATTTTTAGTAACTAGTCAAATGTAAAAAAGTTATTTTTATTCAACAAAAATCTTGATTTTTTTTTTATGATAGGATATTATAATTTTATGAGGTTGTACATTTTAGTAACTAGTACTCAAATGTAAAGTTACATGTTTTCAGAACCTATTATCTAATATATTATTTACAAACCTAAGTTCAAAAATGAGGTCAATTATTATTTTCCTCATTTGAGTTTACATGTTTTCTGTCCCAAAGGAAAATAATGCTTTGATTTAGTGACAACTGAGTTTTCAGGTTTTTTTAATTACAAAAATATTAGACACACTTGACAAAAGTATATGAAACAAAAATATGGACTTGATATGAGACATCTGCTGATATCAACCTTTATTACTTATTATACTTTAGGTAAGAATTCAATTTTTATTAACCATTTTCCTTTAAGTAATCTTTTGTGTGCATTAATATCAAAATAACTTCTTACTATCTCAAATCACTTTGCTGTATTCATCATTTAATAGATTACCCATCATACTAAAATCTGTTTCCATGCTGACATTTGAACCCAGAAATTGAAGCAGATTATGGAACAGATTAATAAATAATGTCTGGGAACCATCTCACAAAAAGTACCAGAATTATTTTTTGTTTGATATTTTTCCCTCTAAACTGAAAAAACACTGCAGAGAAATAGTGGGTATGTCCAGTGATTAACACAGTGCCGCAGGAAGTGAAGCCCAAAACAAAATTTATCCTCTGCAGTGAAGAATGGTTCATTGAGTGAATGAATGAATGCTTAAGCAATAGTGTGTCTTACACAAAATAATTTAAAGGGATAATTGTTTTCTTCCTGACCACACCCAGATTTGTATTACTTTCAGCAGAAAAGAAAGTTCACATTATGTTTATGGTGAATTGAGTTTGCAAAAAAGACAGAAGTCTCTTTTAAAGATAAAAAAAATAAAGCCATTTTTTTCAGCCATGTGAAATTCCTTACATCCTTCAGTTCTTCAAAGGTAAATGTATTTGTTCCAGTTACTTACTTCTGTGTATGAAACTATGATAAAACAATAACCATTTTATTCTATATCATGATTTTGTGGATTAGAAATTCAGGCAGGGCTCAGTTGGGTGATTCTTCTATTCTACTTGGTATTGTCAGGACTCTTTTAGTGCTATGATGATGGCACATGGTCTGAAGGGCCCAAGACAGCTTCATTCCCAGGTCTGGTGCCTGGCAGGGATGGCTCATCTCCCCATCAGGGTAACCTGAGGCTCATCCAACTCCCCATGTGGCAGCTTAGGGCTTTAAGAATGAGTTTTCCAACAGACAAGGCAGACACTGCATAGGCTTTTATGACATTGAAAGCAAATTGATTCACTTCTGCCATATTTTAGTAGTCAAAGCAGTCACAGATCTGTCCAGATTCCAAGGGAGGGAACTTACGACTCTTACTGCGAAGTGTCAAAGAATTTGCAGTTGTGGTATAAAACTAGTAGTTTATCTATATTTTCATTGAGATCTGCAATATGATTATCATAGCATACAATAGTAATTATATCAAAATGTTACATAACTGTAAACATAAAATAAAATTAGCCAAATTTTGGGTCAAGCTACCCACTGTTTATTTTGGAACTGTGAAACCTGAAGTTACATGGCTGTGAATTCTCCCTAGAGTGCCTAAATTCAAGGCAGAGGAAAAAGCCAGTCTGTATAAAAGTCACAGGAAGCCAGGTATATTGCTGACCTGTCCAGGGTTGCTGTGACTGGGGTGGTGAACAACATGAATCTCTAATCAATCTCAGAAGTTGTTGTAAGTATTAGTCAAGGAAGCTTTTCTGCTCATCTCCTTGGAGGAAAAACAAAACAGAAAAACTTTACCTATTGATGATTAAATCATGGGTTTAGGTGGCTCAGCCTGTATTGTTGCTGTATTTCAGCCCGAAAGCATGAGAATCATATACCTTAAGTGAGTAGAACTGATGACACTACAGAGCAAATTAAGCACTTCACAAACTGAAATATTGTGAATGGGGAAACGGAAGGGGGAATTTGAAATTTTGGGACAATATCAGTGTATTAAGATTAGAAAAATGTTCAATGTTTACAGCTCTTAGGGTAATAATTTGACTCAAAAGGGGAAAAATACAATTATTAATTTTCTAATATGTGTATTAATGGACAGTTTAGTATAGGATTGATGGTTTGGCCTCTGGAATCAGGGAAGCAAACAGACTAATTTTCAAATGCTGGGTCCAATCACTGTCCCTGTCCTAGGGCAGGTCCGTAGCCAGCCTGCCCTTCATTTATCTCATCAGTAGAATGGAGGTGATAATAGGATGGAGCTGATTGGATTGTTGATTAAATCAATGGTACAATATGTGTACTGAGAAAGCTAAAAGCATTCCCTGACATCCAGGAGCTAGCGTGGTACCATCAGCCAGGCCTCGGTGTTGCTCCATGCCATTCCAGCGCTCACTGCTGGGCCTGGCTGATCAAGTGCTAAACACAATTTCATAAAATTTCAGTATCAGACAAAGCCACTCAGCGGTCATGATGGATCAAGACAAAAACAAGACCACTCCATAATCAAGTGTAAACACTGACCAAACACGATTATCCAAGGCACAAAATCCTATTCAGTCCTTTCTCCTGATATGAATGGTGGCTGCTTTTTATTCCACCCGCCTCGCCCCGAAAAAAAAAAACAGTTTTAGCTTCCCTTTAGTTTACATTCCTTGCAGATAAGTTTTCTTGAGATGCTCAGTCATAGAACTGTCCCCACTTTCTGACATCATCCAAACCAGTGTGAGCCCCCCGCTTCTTTGGACCTGCCCCAACCCAACCAGAGGACACATCCTTTAAGTCCTTTTCCTGAGATATCCCATGGTTTCCCATGGTGTGCATTCTCTTAGACTGTAAGGAACAAACTGACTTTTTCAACCCCACGCATGCTCCTGGTGATTTGATTGGAGGCCACTGACAGCATGACTGTGTATAAAGTGTTTAATGAAATAAGTATCAATAAATGTGAGCTGCTATTATGGCTAGCAGTAAAATTGGTATACTTAATACTATATCTTCCTTTACCCTTTGTTCTTTCTTTCCCTGAGAATATTACACACAGATTATATACTATGACCTGTAGTTGCAGGAAATATTTTTTTTTTTTTTTTTTTTTGCTATGTGATGCTTGAGCATGGTAGAACAAACAAGAAAGAACTTATTAGGACAGCAGTGCTGAAGAATGGGGATGTAGATCAGGCATGAGAAAAGCACATAATGTGTTGTAGGGACACAGGAAGTGTGCTGTGGATAAGTCTTACAGGAAAATGTTCAGATGAAAGACTTTATCTGATACGAATCATTGTCAATGAATTACAAATAACTCCACAGATGAAATGATAGTCAGTTGCTTTTTCTAGAAACATAGTTACTTCAAATTAAAAATTTATGATAATTTATGATTGGGGAATTTGAAGGCAGTTCAAACTCAATGGCAATTTATCCCACTACATGATCAGTATCATTGATTATGTAGTCAGCATATTAGCAAGTGCATTCAAAATTTTCAAATATTCATGCCGCTTTAAAGCAACTAAGTGGCACAGTTGAATTACATTGAGAAGAAACTAGTTCTTAATTAGGGCAGTCCAATGAATATGCCAGTTTGCATAGTTAACTGATTTTCAAATAGTTTGCTTAAGCTAAACACCCTGAAACATGTTGAACACTAAGCCAGTACATCTTTAATGAAGAGTAAGATATTTTAAAATGCAATCTATTTATATCCCATGGCTGTCACAGGAATAGAGTTTTGATACGTGTAGTTTGAAGAACTCCCCATTTGATTCATACTTTGACCAAATATAAATCATTTAATATTAGATTTGTGGGAAAACATTGGATTGGATTCAAACCTACCTGATATTTTTCATGCTGACCCCATTACTTATTGTGGTAGCTTTAACAATTTTGTTAAACTCTCTGTATCTCAGATTTCTTAACTGAAAAATCAAGATCGTGATACTAATTAATGTGCATGAAGATTATGCAAATTGAGAAAAAGAATTTCATGACTCAGTATCACTCCATTAAACACTAATATCTTTCTCTAAAAATATAGGCATATGAGATTCCAAGATTAAACATCAGCAGCTTTCATCAATGCAAGTATATGTCCCCACCTCATCTGAGCATGGGCAATATTCTTGAACTGAATGACTAACTGATACTTAACAGGATCCTAGATAAAGAAGTGAGTGCATCCTAAGATGCCCAGAGTTCCAGAATTAGAACACCTTTTTACAAAGCTGTAATATCCTTCCAATGAGTCAGTAAGATCCTTGGTGGCAGCAAGTGAGTCTTTACATCACTGGTATTTAGTTTAGTGTAATATCCATGGTAGACAATCAATCCATGTTTTTTAAGCACAAAGTCACCAACATTAGTTCTCTTGTGAATCACCTACTTTAATCACACAATTACCAGTTTGACTTTCTTGATCTCTCCTATTGTTCATCTTTCTCCAGTATCCTGGGGAAAGTTCCTCTCTACTTCCACTGAATGTTAGCATAAATAGAGTCACAGGATCTGTCATTACCTACTGCACTGGGTCTGTAGGTGAGTGATTTGTGTTGAATCCAGTGAAATCAATCCCCAGGCCATACGTTTCAACGCATAGGAGATGTTTGGCAGCTTTGCACTTGGAAGTGAGGTCCTTGGGGACCCATTTTCTTCATAGAGCTTGTTTAAAATATGAATAATTGTTCAGGAAGGATCTTTGAAACTTCCTTGTAAATGGTCCTGATTGACAATGGCAAAAGTGATCTCCAGAGCCCTGCTCTAACAAACGCTATCTTGCACCATGCAGCTCTGAAAGCCAGTGACGGACATGAGTTTGCTTTCTGTTTCCATCCCCAGACTAATTTTATTCTTGTGGAACATCTGCTCAGCTTTTAATCTCCTGGACTCACAGGTCATTACTCATTTGTTTATGGACCAAATGATTCACATCAGTGTAAATAGCTCCTATAATATTGTTCTCTCAACTGAGTGGCTCTTCAACAAAGCAATAATGAGTAGGATGTGTGACTTCCACTAATCTTGTTTGTTGTTTGTGGACCATGCCAGTGGTTTTAGTTCATTACGATTTCTGGCAGGAAACAGAACCTGTAGCCTTCTGCCTCCATAGAAGCTTACTTTCTTGAGACTCTTAGTAGGCATAGAACCCTCTATGGTACAGAATTTCTGCATTCTGCTAGCAGCTCCTACAGTCTTCATAGTTCTAATCTGCTTTTGGAAATTATAGCTAAACCAACATGGCCACTGTCCTGTTGGTACCAAGGTGTTTTACTCGGGCCAACCATCTCAGCTCTCACTTTTAAGGAAAACTCCCTGATGAGAAGGATTAGGTTTCATATTTCCAGATGTGCATTCTTCACAAAATGCTAGATCCACTTTTTACCCAAAGATATTGACAGTTTCTCTCATGCCCTTTTCTTCCTTCATTTAAAACAATATATTTATTTTATTTTATTTACAAAACCACATTGATTTGCATTGTTATTCTTCAAAACAAAATAGATTAATCTGAATGGCAATGGAGCAAAAAATAATAATTTTGTGCATGCTAATACAAAAACTTGCAAACTAAGTCCACTGATTAATAATTCAATGTATATAAAGATAAATTGTTAATAAAGCATTAAAAGAGTAAGGTTGACGTGTGTGTGTGTGTGTGTGTGTGTGTGTGTGTGTGTGTGTGTGGTTGACCAGTATGACCATGTATGACTCTAGTTATATGAACTACCAGAACAGAAGAGTGACTCCCTCTATGGATATTTTGGGGGAAACCTTGTTGTTAGAAATGGTCTATAGTTTGGTCTGGCTGATAGTTATAAGGGTTTATAAAGTTTCACCAAACTGTACCCTTTTTAAAACTTATATTTTAACATAAAAATAATATTAACTATTTTTAAAACTGAAAAAAGAGAGTAATATTCAAATCAAGAATTTTTAAACCAGATTTATAACATATGGAGAACAATCCTGATGTTTAAATATTTCCCGTGTGTATATTGTCTTTAATTTTTAAAAGAAAATTATTAAGAGGCATTTTGTTTATAATAGTGTAGTCCTGGTTATTTTTCTACTGGTGAAACTGAAAATCTGTCAAAGAAGCCAACAAAATGTAAGATTACTAATGATATGTGTTTAAGACAGAAAGGATCACCGCTATGGTTAAGACATATCCTTTTTCTCAGCTAGTGGATATTTTATAAGTTCAGCCAGTTTCTAAAAATTAAACATACACTCTTAGCTGCATCTAAAACTAATGGTTTGTTGGAGTAAAGGAGGTAGGATTCAGAGAAACAGGAAACCATTTGGCTTGATAAAATAGAATTTTTTCAATTAATGATTAATTAAAATCTTTGTTGAGTTCCTACTGTGTAACAGTCATCATTGGGATGGGGGATAAACAACTAGTGAGCAAAATCAGGCACAGTCACCTTACATGGAGTTTATAGTGTAGACAGGGCTTGAGGATAGGGGCAGGATTTGGGATTCAGAGGTTCAGAGAGAAAGACATCCCCAAAGGAGAAAATAATGCACATTCTTACTATGGCATTTATGCAGGTATTAAGCACCTACAGAACTTGAACTCATTTTTAAAGAAAGGGACTGGATCTTAGTGTTTACTGAACCCCCAATGCCAATGCTAGGACCTGGCACAGAAAGCATCATTGTACAGTTGGCAAATGAATGCCTGACTGAATGAGAGAGAAACACAACACTGCTCCTAAAATACAAAGGAATCATTGATTAAGGACATCTCAATACAAAGTATCATTTAATAAATATCTTTGAAATAAATAATCCCTATATCATACAGAATTAGATGAAAATCATCTACTTATTCCACCTGTGCCTTCAAGTTCAGAAATTCTTTTGTTTTGTTGTTTTTTTTTTGAGGGCAGTGTCACTGGCCCTCATATGTGGGACCCAAACCAGGGCCGCTGACTTCCCAAGCCAGCGCTTAACCACCGCGCCACTCGGCTGGCCCCCGAAATTCTTTTGAGCAATGATTTCCAAGGCTGACTGGAAATGCTTGGTGTCAAAAACCTGCATGAACCCAGGCAGATATAGGAAAAATAAAGCCTGCAAGGATTGCTTCCAACAGCATTAGAAGTAAGCATGTATTTTCATGGTTTTAATGCATCATTGCCAGGGAGAAGTGGCTCTTTTGGAGCTTTAACAAATGTTAGACACTCTGCTTTGTGTATAAGGCATCTCACACCTCTGCTCCCTTTAAGAGAGAAGCTGATTAGATCCCAACCTGGAAAGCTCAGAAACCCATAGAACAATATTAATGGTTTCCAAGTCTTTGGCGCAAGAACAAAAACCAAATGAAGGAGAAGCCGGGCCCTGAAGGAGTTTGTTGAGTTAATGAATGATGGCCTCCTTCCATCTTCTCATATTCAATTGAGCCACAGCAGATGGGCAGAGGCACCATGGGAAAAATGAATTATGCGCATCAGACTGTTGTTACATTTCTCACAATCACATTTTCATCACTTCACCTGTTGTATGTCTTGGGCCGATTAGTTATGCATCTCATCTCATATTGGCAGTCCTGGCTCAGAGATAATCTTTAATTGGGTTTTCCTTCCCATATGTGAATGTGTTAAGGGGTTTTGTCTGTTCTTTTCTCAACAGACAAAGCTGGTACATTGAATTATTTTGGAAAGGATAATGATGAGGGTTATGATATTAACATTAACTGAGACGCTTGGGTGGAATAATTTGTGAGAAAAATGTATTCTAAGGTAGATTAGAGGAAGGTTTATGGATACTAATATTTACCCTGTACCTTCAGAATAGAATATTTAATAAGTCATTGTTTAAACAAAAACAACAGATTTGGCAAACGTTTCTATGTCAGTTAAATGAAGGGGTTACCCCATCACCTCTCAGATTGACTCCTAGTGTCACCTCATGCTCAATTACTTACACATTGTCCACTGGGTAAATACAGGCAGACAATGCCAAGACATTTACTACTCTTACACTATCATTATAACTCCATGCAATTATAGAATATTAGACACTCTTGCTGTATGAAATATCAAATGGTGGTTATCTCCTATAACTTATTTGTATTCATTTTTATTCTTTAACATACTAATGTTAGCAATTGTTTTTTAAAATAGTTTTGAGCAAGATTAGCTAGAGAGCATAAATAATACCTTGAAATCTCAGTTTAATTCATTTTTAAATTCTTTTTAATCCACATCCCCTCCTCCATATTCATTGCTTAATAACACACACTATTCTTTGAAGTGCTCTGATAAGTCCTGCAATAAAAAAATTCTAATTTATGTTCCAATGACTGGTTTAGTCTTCTTGGAGTAAGATAAAGGAATAGTAAAAAGAAAGTAACTATTTTCGAGTATCTCATAAATGAAATCAATCAGGTCCCCACCTCAAATGTCTCATTCAAATCTAAATATCACTGTTTCCGTCTTCAAATCCTCAAATACTTGTTTTTAACTTTTTATTTTTTTCATCATTCTGGTCATTGCCATGGACATATCACAGTTTTCAATGTTCCTTTTAATATATGATTGCCAAATAAGTACTCGTATAATGTCAGGTGAGTTCTTACTAACAAAATATAAAATTGAGCTATCATTCCATTCCTCTCATTTAAAAATGTTCAATTTTATGGGTAAGTTAGTGTGAGAAATACATCATGGAGCTGCATACCAATTTTGTCAGCTATTGGAAGGAAACATAGGCTAGGAAAATGTGGAAGACCCCATGTCTACTGTTCCATGTACGTTGTCAGAAATGGATAAAATTCAGGTATGATTCTTTGATTACTTATCTAACTAGTTTCCGGAAATTTTATGTCTGTCAAGAATGGGCAGTAGAACAGATTCAACAGGTATTTTCTGTCCCCATGCTAGAGATTCTGATATTTTTCCTTATTTGAGGATAACTGCTATAGTGAACCACAGTTTCTGTGAGAAGGTATGATGTTTGATAAAGGATTCTGATGAATAGGGAAAAAGTTGAAAATCAGCAGTTCTCTACATATTTTCTTTCATTCTGCCCTCACCCCTGTCATCCATGATGATACCTCTAGGGTCATCTGATTTCCATTTTATCTGACATGTTGCTTCACTTGTTGTCCAGAAATGACTGGTTCAGACTAAGCAAAACTTTAGGAATATTATCCTATTCGAGAATTAAGAAATTTGGTCCCAGCTCCCAGACTAAACTCGGAGGCTCAAAGGGAAGTCACAAATTTTAAGTTCTGAAAACTGGAATAAAATAGGAATAGTCACAAACATAGTGACTTTGATGAAGACACTGTTGATTTTGGTGGTCAATATATGATGGCTATAAAGAAAATAGTTCTATTATGTGCCATTCTTGCTTGAAAACATTATATAAATTATATATATAGTTTATTTCTAAATATATTTTGAGTGGTAATTAGAATACAGTTGATCATTATAAAGATGAGTGATCATGAGCAAATTATTCATCTAAGTATATCTGTATACATGTGTGCATGCATAATTTGTGATATATAAAAAACTAAGTGAACTAAGCCAGATACAGACAACTACTGTATGATCTCACTTATTTGTGGAATTAATACAGTCAAACAAAAACAGGAGCAGAAAGTATAATGGTGGTTGCCTGGGGCTAGAGGGAAGGGTAAATGGGGAAATTGTAGTGGAAGTTGCAAAGTTTTAGCTATACAGGATAAATAAGTTCTGGAGTCCTGCTATATAACATAGTCACTATAGTAACAATACTGTACCATGTACTTATATTTTGCTAAGAGCTTGTTGGGGAAGGTCACTGAGAAGACATGATTGCCAGTTGACCTGGGAGTCAGACCCGGCGATTGGAGGAACCTTACCCCCTTTCCTGTCATTGGAATGTGCATTCTATCTAAAGTTCCCATAGGCAGAGGAGTTTGAAGGACATTGCCTTGAGAGAGTAAGGTGGAGACAATCTGAACTGAATACATGACTGAACCCTGTTAAGGCCTCTATGTAAACTTTAAGATTCTGGCAGATGGATTTGGAGATCAACTCCTTTTATGGCCACCCAAGACAATCCTTGTATGTAAGTTCCCTAGCTTATTAGAACTGCCACTTACCAATCTGGAGTCGTCTGTTTCTGTCATCTCTCCTGGCCCTCCCTATATGGGAGTCAGGTTACAAACCAACAAGGTAGATCTTATGTTGTGTTCTTACCACAAATATAATGCTAATGATAATAATGTAACAATAATAAAATAATAGAAGAAACTTTGAGTGGTAATAGATTATTCTATGGTCTTGATGACGGTGACATTTTTACTGGTGTATAATTAACCATGAACAATGGAGTTGTATGTATTAAATATGACCACCTTTTTTACATGTCAAACATACCCCAATAAAGTGGATTAAAAATACATACCTCCTAGGGCTTTTAGAAAAATTCCACAAGGTACTCACTCCATGTGTCCCTGTGACACAGTTAGCTGGCACCTCACTCTGTATTGTCATCTTTATTGATGAAACGTGACCCTAGGTACAGGAGGATTTATTTCACTTATGTCAACTGAACTTTTTTAAAGTTGTGGAAACAGGCTCAGAAAGGTTAACTGATGTTTATACAGTCTAACTAAGTAACTTTGGATGAAGAAGACTAAGAAGTGGGGCTAGAATCAAATGGTACCTGACTGCAGTGCTGGTCAGGTAAAGCATACAGTGGGACAGCCAGCTGGTACATTTTACTATCACCAATGATTCTGTCAAGTACAGGTGCGATGAGAGATGGAAATAAATAGCCACAGTGATAAGGGCTTATGCATGTTTGCTTCTTGGTGCTACTTTGGGCCAAATAGCCCCTGCTAAGAACCTAACTTCATTGACATATTAGTGGATTCATGGCTTTCCAGTGTTTGGAGAGTATGAATTGAAGAAGTTTAGAACTTTACATAATAGGAGTTTTGCATTATTATTACTTTATAGAAGATACGTATGAAACCAACTCACCTCCATTTGCCCAGACTTTCCTGTTGTTTTCCACTGAAAGTTCTGCATTCTGGAACACTCTCCATTCCAGACAAACCAGGAAAGATGGTTGGCCAATATAACCCCAAATGGGATATTTGGGTCATGATTGCATAATCTCTTTAGGAGAACTAAGTTTTCTCATTAATATTTTAGTACTCACCCATCTTTATTCTTAATTAAATTTATGGATTTGGAGTCTTGATAATTTTGGAGTCTTGCAGTTTTATAATTGCATGCCATTCTCTGCCAAATAAAGGCTGACTCGGTTGGTTCCTTCAGTATTTAGTTGTTATTTTTCTTTATTGCCCTGGTGCATTTGGAATACTAATTTTAGATTGAAGATTTCTGTACTTCTGTTTGGTTTCACAAGAGCAAAATCCTTCCCGAGACCTCTTTAGAAGTCATAACAGGCACGAGAGTTTTCTAAATGCAATTATTTGTTATTTAGAAGCTAGTAGTGCTAATGCTGTGGTGATAATATGGTCTTGCAAATCGATCAAATGGTTGAACGTTGAAAAATGAATTTAATTTTTGACTTTTTAATCAACATCTATCTCTGGCTTCCATTGAATAAAGAGGTTAGTTTGCATGTGGATAATCAGGTCTATGCTTATATGAAGAGAAAAGCTAGTTGTTCTACATGATTATTACTCTCTATTTTCTTAAATAGTACGTTTCACAAGGGTAATTGATTGTGTGTTTATTAACATATGCCCCTGATTTACACTCAATTCCATGAAGTAGTAGGGACAGGCCTGTCTTGTTAACCAGTGTGTGCAATGTGATCAAAAAATATGGTGAATGTTTAAATTTTAAAAAATTATTACAGTAAAAGACACATTGCCATTAATCCCCCTCAAAATCCATCGTTCTTGCCACTTTCTGAAGCAGTTCTGAAAGTCCTCTTTTGTTCATGTCTTTAGTTGCACTGTCATGGTTGCTTCGATACCTTAATCAATTCAGAATATTTATTTTTCATGGCCATTTTGACTTTGGGGAAGAGCCAGAAGTCACCTGGTGCTACATCTGGTGAATAAGGTGGATGAGGACACACCATAATGTTTTTTTTGTTTTTTGTTTTTTTTTTAGCTGAGCCACCCTGCCACCTGTTGGCAGCTCAGCTTGGGCTGGGCATCAAACTGTTGTTGCTCAGAGCTCAGCTTGCACTCTCAAGTGAGCTCTTAACCAACTGAGCCACTTGGCCGGTCCCCACCACAATGTTTTTATTTGACAGAAATTGCCATATGCCAGAATCTATGTGTGACATGGAATGTTGTCATGATGGAGGATGATTTATGGCAAACTTTAAAACACACCTTCTCTCAACTATAGCTCACACCTCACTGACTGCACTGAACAAGTGGAAACTTCTCGCACGCTGTTACTAAGGTTCAATGCACCACTTCCTGTATTAAAGATCACTGCCTTTCTATTGGATGGTACTTGGCAGCAGCATTCACCATAGTTTTTGATCACAATGGAAAGGCTCTGTGTCATGCATCGAAAGGTGAATATTTTGAATAGATTCAGGATATCGAGGCAGCCACGACAATGCAACTAAAGACACTCATGAAAGAGGACTTCGAGAACTGCTTCAGAAAGTGGCAAGAAGGATGGGATAAATATGTTTGAAGTGAGGGGGAGTATCCTGAGGTGGATTAGTGGCAATGTGTCTTTACTGTAATAATTTTTTAAAATTTAAACATTCACCATATTTTTTGATCACACATTATATTTGCAATGCTTACACAGAGCCTGCAAATAGTAAGTACACAATACGCTTGGATATATCAATGGAGGATAAATGGATGGATGAAATTTATAGCTAAAGCTATTCCTGTGAGGTTATAGGATGCATTATAATTCTGGCAAGCTCTGACAATTTATATAGACATGCACTTTTCTACAATATGGATTTAAAAGAACCTAGTGACTCTTTTCCTTCTTTTCGTCTGGCTGGAAACAGACATGTGTCTATGCCACCGTACCCATGCAGGACAGGACAGGGAAGGAGAGGTCAGAGGACATACATCTTGTGCCTAGTATCCAAATAGCTCTTTATATCATACGCTCACTAATTCTGTCCCTCTTTCAAACTGAGAAGCTTGAGTTCATAGGAACCTTATGGAACAAGCACTTCAAATCACTTTTTTATAGATAAGGAAAAGGAGTTGTAGATATGTTAATTTACTTGCCAAAAGTTACATAGTACATTATTAACAGAATCAAAAGGAAAGGCCAGATTCGCTCCTGGATGGATACTCCAAGCTGTCTGCTTACATGTATGCTTAAAGGCCTCTGTAACACTTTCTCATTAAGTCAGATTTCCTGAATCAGTCTCTGGTCGGTCTGACCAGATTAACAAAAACTAACCAGCTTTTTCATCTTTGACAGAGTCTCTTGCTAAACTAGTTTTCTCATCTTCTACCTCTTCTAGTCCAGCTAAGTCTGATTCTCCATGTCCTGGGGCAAACATCAGGGAACTATCTTGCAAACACTTGAAATAAATAATAGCACATTCAGGAAACTTTCAGGGTAAGTGAAAATCTAGGCATCCTCCCCATAAGGATCACATTCAGAAGGGTTTCACATTCACTTTCAAAGTTACCCAGTTTATCCATACTTCACAGAGTGAGAATTCTGGGTTTATATGGAAGACCCCTTTTTTCTATATCCTTTATAAATTGTGAATGCTGTTCCTGAGTTGAAGGTTATTCACAGTAATAGAAAGGCAGTCAGGTGGAAATTGTCTACAGCAGAAGCATTACGGGGTTCATGGCGCGATATCTCTATGTACAATATGCTTTGGGCATAAATGAGGGGAGGAAAAAATGGCATTGAAATAGATTTCCCCTCCAACTAAGGCCATTCTCACTCAGGAAGAAATTACTTTATTGGAAAGATGCCACTAGCTTCTATTCAATATTCATGTGAAAGGAACTTTTCTGATAACTTCATTTCTGCACATTTTCAACAAATAGCAATCCAAAGAATCAGAACTCGCCGTGTTCAATTTTATGCAGCTCACTAAATGACCAATAAGAGAGAAAGCACTTTCACGTTCTCCTGCTTAGGTTACTCCAAAATAGAATAATTAACAAATGTATGCGGCAAGATTTAGACTTTTCCCCCCCAGCATTTTGCAGTGATGCTAAATGCAAACTGCAAACCCTTTGGAAATGCATTATATTTAAGAAAATAGTTGCTCTTCACTAGACTTAATTTGATTGATCATTCCAAACAGGTAACTTATGGCTCAAGAACTGTGAAAAGCTGGAGAAGCTGAATACTTGAACTTCACTTGTGCTTGGTGCGGGCTGCGAAAATGTTCCTATTGGCTCCTTGACAGGGTAAATAAAATAAGGAACTACTGGGAGAAGAGAATACATTGCTCCCTGAGGGTGCAAGTGTTTCTTTGAGCTGAAAATTACACATTTATGAGAAAAGCCAAGTGCCTCCCAGTGGAGAGTTGGGTGTCTTAAATCAGCTGGAGTTAAATGAAATACATGTATTGAAGAGATAACGAAACTCCATGACGGAACTTAAGGAAATATATTTTCCCTTGTCAAAACATTTCACATAGGTTCAAATAATTAGGATCAAGCATCATTTCATACAATTAATCCATTTAAACAATAAGTTGGTTAGAAATCAGGGACATGATCTTTTCTTTAATAAAGTTTATTGGAGTGACTGTAAAGTTACATAGGTTTCAGGTGTACTACTCTGTAATACATCATCTGTATATCACATGTGTGTTCACTACTCAGAGTCAGTTCTCCTTCCATCACCATATAATTAACCCCTTTTACCCTCATCTACCACCTCTCTCTCCCCCCTTACCCTCAGGTAAACACTAAACTATTGTCTTCAGGGACATTATTTTAACTTAAATTTTTCATTTTCTCCCCTTTTCCAATTTTCTGCCTCTCTCTCCCTTTCCAAAGGTTTCTATGAGACTTTGCTTTATGTATGCATCAGGGGGTTGGTTTTCTAGCTGTTTTCAGCCATGGTTGATATACCTCAGCTGTTCTTATTATACTAATCTTCCTTTTTGCTGATATCAGGTAATATAGATTTGCTCCATTTCTTATTATGGCTCCAAAAATAATTTACATTTAACATTTAAGACCTCAGAACTTTTATAAAAATACAAACAAGCAAAGTGGCAAAGGTAAAGCCTTGTCATGAGAACCAATCTAATGAACTAAATATCCACCTAGACTCTGCAATGAGATTGTCTCATTCTGATGGTAGCAATGATACTGGGATTTCAGATATCCTGTCTTTAAATTTGATTCCCTCTTTCTTTTCTTCTTGTAGAATGTCAACCATGCTGCACCTTCATGTATTATTTTTTTCAGTTGATAGTTCCAAAGCTAACATCCAGATTTTTGATGTTTCTTCTCTAAGTTCTCTGAGGCATCCTACAGACAATTCCTCTGATGCTTTACACTTATCATGCATTAAACTGAGCTCAGGATCTTGTCTGCCAGGCTCCTGCTCTGCCCTGCCTAGGAGCTGCATCAGTGGAGAAAGGGGCACCTTGTCCTCTTTATAGAGGTGTGTTCCTGTGACCAGTTCCTGTGGGAATGCACCTCTCCCGGAGGGGCTGTCTTTTCCCCATTTGTACAGTATTGCTCTGTAGGCTAGTGGTGTCTTTCATTGAACTCCCTTTTGTTCCTCACTCTTCTCTCTTCCTAGATCTCCTATTTCTATTAAATGTGATTTAAATGTGGTGCATGAAGTCACTTCTTTTCTTCTACTCCTCACTTTTCTCCCTGTCCAGTGAGTTTCTAGATTTTTTTAAAAGGTGCCTTACAAATGTTTTTGCTGTTTGTCATGGGAATCTTTACTCCTGTGAAGAAAATGGGAAGCAGTAGTCTTAGAGTTGAACAATGTACCCTAATGGATAGGGAATAAGCCAGTTTTCATCAGGAGCTCAGGAACTGCCTCTTTTAACTGTTCCTCTTCCTGCTGCTGCTTCTTCAAACTACCTCCCACTGTATCAGAGGGTTCCTTCTAAACTTTAAAATTTATCATGTCATATATCCGCCTATAATTTGTGGTAAGCCAAATAGTGTCTCCCCAAAGAGATTTATGTTCTAATTCCCCAAGCCTGTGAATGAATACCTTACATGGTTAACAGGACTTTGCAGATGTGACTAAATTAAGGATCTTGATGGGGGAGATTATTTTAGAATATCCAAGTGGCCCAGTGTGAACACAGGGATCCTTATAGCAGTGACAGGAGGATCAGTCAGTGGTAGGAGATGTGATGATGGAAGCAAGAGGTAGGGGTGATGTGAGGATGGGGCCATGAGTCAAGAAATGCAGGCAGGCTCTAAAATATGAAAAGGACAAGAAAATGGATTCTCCTCTCAGCTTTCAGAAGAAACCAGCCAACCTGAACTCTTTGACTCTCAGCCAATGATTCTGTTGTTGGACTTTGGATGTGTCTGGAAATATAAGATGATAAATCTCTGTAGTTTAAAGCCACTAACTTTGATGTAATTTGTTACAGCAGCAATGGAACACTGATGCATCATCTTTCAATGGCTCTTTATAATTTTCAGAATAAATTTCAAACTTCTTAATTTAGCACAAAATCCCTCCCTGATGTATCACTGCACACAGCTCTCTGATCTTCCTCTCACCACTTGTCCAAGGTATTGTTTTTCCCTCCAGCTCTGAACTACCCTCATAGTTTCTGGAATTTGAAGTTAATGGGCCATTAATAGGCCATCTCAAATTGCCTCCTTGTGTTGGGATTAGGAGTATTTTCCCCCTTCTTTTTCTTGCCACCACTAAAGCCTACTTATCATTTTCTTCAGGAATCTTTTTCTGATCCCCCAATCCAGTGTGAAAAATGCACAAATGAAAGAAAAACACATGAAAAGGAATTTTTATAAGAAAGCACTTTTTAACCCCACCACTTGCCATAGTCTCAAGGTGCAGGTGTTGTCACTGACTCTATCTATAGGATTGGAGTCTTGATCTCAGGCTCCATACATCATTTCCACACTTAAACACCTTCTCTTTTATAGAATATTTTTCTATTTCAGTGGATTATTTTTGAAAGATTCATAAAGAACAATATACAAACCATTATTGGAGAAAAATATTTCTTAGTTCTCTGGGGAGGTAAGTTTTGTTTAATGGCCAGTTTTCCATTTCAAACCTGTGAAGATCATTAAAAAATGGTGTTAGATATATGACTCACCTAACTCTTCATTCTTGTAAGAGTTACAGTATCCAGAGCAAACCCCCTTTGAGAGCAATACCTGTACTCTGTACACAGTATATCCAGCATGGCGGTGTCTTCTTTGGGGACATGCCATGGGATTGCATTAGGACAACACTTAAATGATACATTACTCAACAGACAACAAATATAACAAGAAGGAAGTTCCATCTATAATTAATACCACAGTACATCTAAATAATACAGTATATCAACTAACCATTAAAAGGATTCATTGACTACTTAATAGTATATAATTAAAATTAACAGGAAAAACAGCATGACAAAATTAAATAAGTACATTTTTCTCTTCCTTTATAGGAGTAAATGCCCCATTCTTAACATAGACTACTTTAATGTACATATTCATTATGCCCATATTTGTTTTCTTTCCTAGCTTCCTTTGTCAACCAATTTAATGAATTTCCAGTCAATAAACGATTCATTGTTTATTTAAAATAGCTACAATGTGTTCTAGATCCTATGCTATTTTTGTCTTTCATTTTCATTGTCTCACTTTTCTCCCAGTCCACCAACACTCACACGAGTGCTAAATATAGGTGTAATTTTTTACACTATAGGCTAAGGAAATAAAGCCTCAGGATGGGCAGTGAGGTAGTAAGTCGAAAAGTCTATTAGATTTGAACCCCTTTCTCCTAGCTCCAGGCTTGGGGTTTCTCCCCCTATTCCATTTTGGCTCCCTGAGCAACATCATTACAATCATTAGTTTTTACTAGTTTAGTCAGAAGTTCCATTGTTCTGTTTAGAAAAAAATTAGCAGAAGTATATGTGTAGCCTGAATACTCCCAAATGCTTTATCCTCCTCCATCAACACAAGTCACATCTTCTTCACATTCCATAATCATGGATTGATTTTGTTTTAAGTCAACACAAGTTACATCTTCTCCATATTCCAGAAATGTGCCCAATTATAGAGCCTGTGTAAAGTAACAATTCATGGGGCAGAGAATTATAAGTGATCAATATAAATGTGTGCTACTGCCACTTGGAATTGTTTTCACTTGGGTACACCACTGTGTCTTTCCAGCAAGACATCACCAATCAGTTATAGTAGCAAATTCCAATGTCAGACACATAATACATTGTTCCAATCTGTGAGAGTCAGCATGGGCAGTAGATAATGTATTATCTTCAGAGACATAGGATGTTATTTTTAAATCTCCTTTTTTTTAAAGCTCTATGATCGTGGTTTGGTTGCATAGTTTGTCTGGGCATTTTTCTCTAAAACGAGAGTAGCGACACTTATCCTGCTAAATATATAGGAGTTACCATTTCCATCCTTCAGATATAATTATGCTCCCACATAGGATTCCTTTGTAGGGTGATTTATAATTTCAAATTTTCACAATCATTGTTTGTGTGGAAAACTTGTTTTAGTGACTGGTAGTTCTTTTTGTACGGTATCGTGGTATTGGTGGAAAAGGAGAAGGCATGGGTATTGGGAGTGAGAAGAGGAAAAAGTTAGAGATAGGTATGTAAATTGCCTAAAACAAAAAACATTGAAGCAACAACGAAAGGCCTGAAACAATGCACTAGAGATTATGTAATTTAGAAATTCTGCTCACTATCTCTGCAATCACTGAATTATTTCAAACTCCATCTGTACCACTTAGTAGCTGTTCAAATTCTGATATTTAATCCCTATTTCCTTCTGCACTGGATAAAGATATCAAAGTATACTTTATCAGCTGCTGAGAGCTTTAAATGAGATAAAGTATGATTTCTGTCATGCAGAATGCATCAGAAAATACTAATACTGATAATCATGCTTGAGCACTCATTTGCTAATGATTACCTCTGGAAACATCTAAAGAAGATATTTACCTGTGACTTTCTTTGTTTTTTTCTCCTCACAGGACAGTATTGCTATTTGCTTTATCCCATTGTTTTATACATCCCTAGTTCCTTTAGAGTTTTGTTTCCTTTATGCTAAAATCGATCCTGTAGGAGTTCATTCAGAGATGCTTTGTTAGTGGTGAATATTCTCAGTCTTTTAGGGCAAAGCTTGTCCCAATTTTGCTCTCAATCCTGAATGACTATTTCGCAGGGTGTAGAATTCTAGGTTGACAGTTGCTCACATCACTTGGAAGATACATATTATTTCATTACCTTCTTAAGAGTCTCTTTTGTTGCTGCTAAGGAGTCAGTTTTCAGCCTTAGAATTGTTTATTTATACATAATCTATCCTCTTCTTTTGCTTTATTCAAGATCTCACTTTAATATTTAATGCAAAAAAGTGAGGTGTCCCCTCCCTCAAATAAATATTTAAGGCAAAAAACAAAACAACAAAACCCCAACATACTTCACTTTGTGCCTATGTTTTGCTATCCACAACCGTTAGTCCAGGTAGGGACTGGTTTTATTTTTCTGGATAGGGACTTGATGTGATTCTTCAAGGATTCATATTTTGTTCATTTTGGAAATTATTCACCATTTGTTCTGTTTCAGACATCTGTTGCTGCCTAAAAAACAACTTTAAGGTGTAGTGTCTTTAAGCCACACATATTGAATGGTATCTCACGATTTTGTGCATCGTGATTCACAAATCATGGCTCAGCTGGGTGGCATCTCTGCTCTGTGTGGCAAAGGTAGGTCCCTTAGTGATATTCAGTAACTGGTCTGATTTGGAAGGTCCAAGCAGGCTAGTGCCTTGGCAAAGATGATTTGAAGGCTAGCCTCTACCAGGCAACTCACCCATCCATATGATTTCAAAGTCTCTACACATGGTGTCTTCAGCACGGAACTTGGATTTGTTATATGACAGCTTGGGGCTCCTAGCCAGCATATGGAAATAGCTAGTCATCTTAAAGATTGGGGACAGAAATGGCTTCACTGTACTTACTCTATTGCTCAAAGAAGTAATCTATGCTCAGTAGGAAGAGTAATGGACTCTATCCCATAATGCGAGGAAAGTCAAAGAATTTGTGGACATCCCTCAGTCTCCTATAATACTTTTTTTTTTTTTTGAGGGCAGTGTCACTGGCCCTCATATGTGGGACCCGAACCAGGGCCGCTGGCTTCCCAAGCCAGCGCTTAACCACCGCGCCACTCGGCCGGCCCCCAATTCTTTTTAATATTGCTTCTTTCTCTTTTTTCCTCCTGGTATTAATATATATTTGGTATCTAATTCTTAATGTTTATAAACCTCTTTCAGATATTCTCTCTTTATCTCTGCTGAATTGTAGATAGAGTCTAGTTAATAATCTTCCAGTTCAGTAATTCTTCACCTAAGTTGAATATGCTAATAAACTTTTGTATTCAGTTTTTCATAGTATAGATATAGAAATATTCATTTCCTGAAATTCTATTTTGTTCTTTTTAAAATGTGACTTTTTAACATAATGTCTCCTTTTCTCAAAACTTAAGGCATGCTTTAAGACTAATTTGACCTGAAACTTCAAACCACTGAGGTACCAAGACCCACCGTTTGCTCCTGACTTCTACATCTCTCTTCGTATTGGACGGGGACACACACACACACACACACACACACACACACACACACACTCCCTCCTCCTCCCCCCACAGCACCAGATCAACTCAAGTACTTCAGTTCTGGCTATCAGTCACCTCATTGTGTCTATCAACTTGGGGCTTTCCTCCTTTTTTGTAAACTTATTTATTTTGAATATTTTTCAGATAGTTTATCCAGAATTCCAACATATTATAAATATGTTAAAGATTTCTTAATCTGCCATCTTGTTATAGTGTGAAATTCTATCTTTATTCCCTAATTAAAGAGAGAAAGAAGAAGAGATTCTGAAATCAGAACATTTTGTTTTTCAATGTTACAGAAGAGTGCACAAACATGTGCAGATCTGTAACTTTAGGAAAAACTGAATCCTGGATTGGCATGGACAATTTAAAAGAGAATCTCATTCAAAATTCAACTATTTTAAACAAGTTCTATTTAATCAAATAATAGTGAGTTTGAAGCAAATTCTTCCTAAGAGAACTACTTCCCTTAATAATGTATGAAGGGATATTTTTATAGAAAAATGTTTTGTCAAGTTAATCGCTCATTGTATTAATATTATAGTCAGAGAAATGGAGAACAATAAAATTACTCCCCACTACCTATAGTTTCATACTTCAATATGACAAAATAATGTCTCTTATTTAACTTTTTTCTTCTATGAATAGTCTTCTGCTGACAACCCCAACTTTTCTTCTGCACATCTGCATTCAAATAATTATTTGCTAATAATTTAGCACAATATATACCATTTTATGGATGTTTGTGTTCATTTACAAAGCTAAGCATTTTTATTCATCCAATAATTCCTTCAAAGTTCCTCCAAAAGGAAGAAATGTTAGCAATAAATCATTTGTTGAGATGACAGTAATGCCATTGGAAGGACTTAAAAAACTACTGATCTGTCATTACTTCTATTATTTGGTCATTTCAAGAATATTCTATGGAATCATATAATATGTAATCTTTTGATACTGGCTGTCTTCACTCAGCATAATGCCCTTGAGAGCCACCCATGTTGTGTGTACTGATAGTTTGTTCAGGTTTCTTGCTGAGTAGTGTTCCATGGTATGGATGTAGCACAGGTCATTAACCATTCGCCCATTGACAGACACATGAGTTGTTTGCAGTGTTTGCCTATTACAGAAAAGCAGCTGTGAAAATGAATGTGCATGTTTTTGTGTTGACAGAAGTTTTCATTTCTCTGGATAAATGTCCAGAAGTACAATTGTTAGGCCATAAATTAAATGCTTTAAGAAAAAACAAAAAACTGTTTTTCACAATGGCTGTAGCATTTTACATTTCCATCCATTATGTGTGATAGATCCACTTTCTCAGCATCCTTTTCAGCATTTGGTATTGTCACATTTTTTATTGTAGCCATTTTAATAGGTTTGTAGTGCTGTCCATCGTGGTTTAATGTGCCTTTCTCTAGTGGCTCATGATATTAAACATATTTTTGTGTACTTATTTGCCATGTGTGTATTCTCTTTAGTGAAATGTCAATTCATAAATATTTATATTTAATAGACATACTTGCATGTGTCTCCAATTATGTGCTCACAGTATTGCTATTATTCCATGTCATCTTTTCACGGAAGAGGCAAGGATATTACAGAGAAGCTAAATAATATGCCCAAAGCCATACTGCAAAGAAGTACCAAAGCCAACTGAAAAGTTCTGGTACAGTGCCAACCAAATGCTTGTTCATATAGACCACACTTGGCTGAGTTTTCCACTTCCTTGATTATCTTATTGAGCTGACTACATTGTACAGATGTCAGGCCAAAATCTTGAGGAAAACAAACATGTTGCATCTTTTTTATGTACTTATAAATATCACTTCTCAAATACAGACATACCTCAGAAATATTGTGAGTTTGTGTCCAGACCTCCATAACAAAGTGAGTATCTCAATAAAGCCAGGTATAATCTTATTGCTGGTGGAGGGTCTTGCCTTCAATTTGTGTAAATAAATAAATAAATAAATAAACACACCACCTGTAAAGTACAATGAAGTGAAACACAATATGAGGTATGCCTATACTTCACAGTTTAGAAAAGGAAAAGAAAAAAAAAATAAACCTGATAGAATACATAGAATATGAATTTTATGAGCATTTTAACATACTTACATTAATAAACCAAAATGAAACCTACTCTAAGGTTTACTTTACAACTCAAGATAATGAATATAGATTAGAAATATCTTTTTAAGAAAATAAGTATTGATGCTTTAATGGATTAAAAAGATCCCATTGAAAACAGGTCCAGGAATGTGGGGCACAGTGCAAGGTGGAGAGAGTGTGAGATGGAAGAAGAATGATCAGGAAGCATGTTTGCAATTTGCCTGCACTAATCACCTTGCACGTCCTCACCACAGTGGAGAATTAACGTGTGGTAGCTGCACATGTTAATTACAGACGGGCAGACATTCTCCAGCTGAAATTAATTAATTACCTTCCTCTGGGTGGGAGAGGCCCAGTGTGGTATTTCAGATGTAGGGTCATGGTTCCCTGTATCAATTTTGTATTTGATTATATTAATCTTGACAAGCTTTTCGCAAAGGACATGATATTGTTCAGTCAATAGCGATATTATTCTTCAGCTATTTCAACACCAAATTACTAGAGATTAATCTTTGATATCCTTTGGTGCTCTGTTTTTCTAAGATCCTTGTTTTTATTCATGAAATAACAATATTTGTCATTTTGTATGAATTTCTACTTAGAATTATTGTCTGGTAATTGGCATTTCTTCTTTGGAGATGATTAAACACTTTTCCAATATACGTAATTTGAAAAGGATAGGTGGGTGTCCTTAAAGTCTGAAAGATTACACATACTCTCATGGTTAAGCTCAGTAAAACAACAGATGAATGTATGAGCAAATGTCATTAGCTCATGCCTGGAATAAGTCATTCATTTATTCATCTGTTTGGTTGGGCGTTTATTAACCGAAGAAAAAGATCAGCAGTACTTGAATAGGTACAAAGAGGACAGCAGGAAATGGCTGCCCAACATACCACAGGGTGCTACCGCCAAAGAGCGTGTTTGATATTGCAGTACAGGAGGAAACCTAAATGCCAATATCTTCTGTTCAGTAGGGGAGCCTTTTTTAGGTCACGTACAACTTGGAAGTCATTCTTGTTTCAGTCAGATTCTACAGCAGCCACTTCAACATCAGAAGGTTCTCAGAACAGTGTGAACTCAAGCACAGGAAAAAGGTAAATTGCAGCAGGCATTTTCTAGACCAGACACTGGGAAGTCAGTATCACATAGATATTTGTGGTAACCAGTTTGTAACAGGCTGAGTGAATGCAATTGAAAGCTTCCATTTAAATTTATAAACACTGAACGGCTATAGTTATAGAGAAATATTGTTATGATAAGGATACCAGGTTGGATAGTACAGATAAAACAAATGACTTGAAACACAAAATAAAATGTGAAACAGAAAGGAATCAGAGAACAGCCCTGGAAATCATTAGTTGAAAATGTCATCTGGGGGCTGGCCGAGTGGCGCATTGGTTAAGAGTTGGCTTGGGATGCCAGCTCTGAGCAGCAGGGCCCCATTTGGATCCCACATGAGGGCCAGTGACATTGTGCCCTCTACGCTAAGATGGTGAACAACAGCTCCACTTGGAGCCGGGCTGTCATGAGTCGCCAGTGACATCATAGGCCACAGTGGGGCTGGCCTGCAGCTGGTGTGAGCTTTCGTGAGCTGCCATGAGCCACTGTAAGCGGCTGTCCAATGGCCGGTGAGCGACTGCCTCACCTGGGAAGAGCGCAATGATAATATCAACATGGGCCAGTGAAGCAACGTCCTCCACAACTAGACTGAAGAACAAAAGAACAGCAACTTGTCTGTTCCCCTTCCCTGATACCCCAACACTGTTCCCCTTCCCCAATTCCCCAATAAAATCTTTAAAGAAAAAAAAAAGGCATCTGGATAGATGATAGAGTCCATTGACTCAGCCTCAACTTGCTAAATTTTCTGAATGGTACTATATGGCATGTATATAACATATATAGATATATGGGGAGAGAGAGAGAGAGAGAGAGAGAGAGAGAGAGAGAGAGAGAGAGAGAGAGAGAGAGAAGTATGAATATTATGTATGTAAATATTTATAAAAGAAAAAGATATTTTGTTTATTCCAGTATTTCATTTTATAAAAGCAAAAGCTGAATTAATTGAGGAAGTTTAAAGTTCTGAGGTTAAGATTTTATTTTTATTAGTCAGATACCAACAGTTGATTTGATATGGAAAGGCAAGAAGCCTGTCTCATGGCTCAGAAATGATGTCAACTGACCACACAGTTAAGTCCATTCCTGGGCAGAATCTACCTTGATTGGTATTTCATAATCCACTCTGCCCTACTCCCCAAATTCAACTTGGTAATGGCTTGATCAGGGTAAAGGGCTTCATCAGACTTAGGGAGGCTCAAACTAACTGAACTGAGGAAATGCTGATGTTTATAAACCTAAATTCTTATTAATTTTACTTAATGACTATCCCTGCCCATAATAAAAGTTATATATATTCAACATGGCAAAATTTTTAGACACCTAAAAGGAATAATAAGAAAATAGCTTTGTGCTGTATACGAAATCGTAACTGGTATAATCTTGTCTATGGAAACCCACAGAAAATTGAATAAATTCAAATTGGCAAAACATTGGGCAATATTTATTCACAATCTCAACGTAGCTTAGAAAGGTACCATATAAGCATATGTGGTTGGAGGGAATTCTCAACTCTGGGAAAGCAAGATTTTAAGCTGTGTTGGTCTATACTTCTTCAGTCAGCTCACATCCTCATGGACAGTGGAGGTTTAAAAGTGAGCTTGAGGGCCAGCTGAGTGGCTCAGTTGGTTAAGAGCTCGCTCAAGAGTGCGAGCTGAGCTCTGAGCAACAGCAGTTCAATGCCCAGCCTGAGCTGAGCTGCCACTGAGCTGCCAACAGGTAGCAGGATGGCTGAGCTAAAAAAAAAAATAATAATAATTAAAAAAAAAATAAAAGTGAGCTTGGATTTTTCTCTCATCTTAATTAGTCCAGAGGTCTGAAAAATAATACCTAAAGAAACAGTCACCATGTGTAGCAGGCCCTCCTTACCCCCGGGGTATTTATTCCAAGACCCCCAGCTGGTGCCTGAAACTGCAGATAGGACTGAAGCCCTATATATACTATAGTTTTTCATATAAATACCTATCTTTTTACTTAAAGGAAGCACTTTAAGCCTCTCTGGTCAATCCATGTTGCCAGCATCACTCCTCTTGCACTTTGAGGCCGTTAAGTAAAATAAGAGTTACTTGTACACCAGCACTGTGATATCGCCAGTTGATCTGATAACCAACACGGCTACCGATGGCTAACAGACAGGTAGCGAGTACAGTGTGGATACACTGGACAAAGGGATGATTCATGGCCCAAGAGGTACTGAGCAATGGCGTGAGATTTCATCATGCTTCTCAGACCAGTATGTTTCTTAAAGCTAATGAATTGTTTATTTCTGGAATTTTCCATTTAATATTTTCAGACTGCAGTTGAAAATAAAATTTCAGGGTAACTGAAACCTTGGAAAGCAAACCATGGATAAGGGGTGGGGTGCTGTATAACAATAAGTTCTAGGATAGACTGGAGGAAAAGATATGCTGTTGTCACTAGATGACAGTATGTTTTGAGGTTTTATCGGAGAGAGAGAGAGAGAGAGAGAGAGAGAGAGAGAGAGAGATGCTGCTATGGAGTACCAAGCTTACCTTTGACAATAATTAAATCTAAGTGAATAATAATGAGAAGATTGTTAGGTGGATATAGGAAGAGATTGAGCATTCAAGGAAAAAGTTAAATCAGGAAAAAATGTGAAATTTTTTAAAAAATCTGAAATATCAAGAAATTGTAAATAAATTGATGGGAAGGGATGGTAAATCATCCTTCATATTGAATTGATATTCCATACATGTGGAAACCAAAAGAAATCAGGTTCAGCTATACTTACATTAGACAAAATAGACTTTAATTCAAAATCAGTAACAGAGGCAATAAAGGTCATTATGATAAAGGGATCAATTATTTAAGAAGACATAACAATTCTAAATATATATCCACCCAACATCAGAGCACCTAAATATATTAAGCAAATACTAACACATCTGAAGAGAGAACGAGACAAAAATACAGGACTAGTAAGGGATTTCAATACCTCACTGTCAGCAATGGATAGACCATCCAGACAGAAACCCAACAAGGACACTTTGGGCTTGAACCATATATAGATCAAGTGAAGCTAATAGATAGATATAGAACATTCAATACAACAGCAGCAGAATACACATTTTTCTCAAGCACACACAAGGGACTTTCATCAAATTATGCAAATTTAATATGTGCAGTTCTTTGTACATCAATTATACCACAAGAAAGCTATTTTGAAAAGTTTTAATGCCATAGGATAGAATTTATTTTGGAACAAAGAATAATTTCAGTGCAGCAAAATCTCTTTAGGCAACTAAGGGCCTGCTTTACATTTTAAGAGCAGGTACTTTGGTCTTGACAAAGTCAGGGAAAACCACAGATTATCAGTAAAGGACCTTTTTTTTTTTTTAAGAATTTATTGGGGGAGGGGAAACAGACTAGTTATTGTCCTTTTTGTTCTTTAGTCTAGTTGTGGAGGGCATCACTTCACTGGCCCATGTTGGTATTGTCATTGCGCTCATCCCGGCTGAGGCATTTGCTCTCTGGCCATTGGACAGCTGCTCAAGGCAGCTCACGAAATTCACACCAGCTGCCCGCCAGCTTCACTGCAGCCTACGCCATCACCAGTGACTCATGGCAGCCCAGCTCCAGGTCGAGCTGTTGTTCACCATGTTAGCTGTAGAGGGAAGTGTCACTGGCCCACATGTGGCATCTGAACCGGGGCCGCTGCTCGGATCTGGTGTCCCAAGCCAACTCTTAACCAACATGCCACTTGGCCAGCCCAGTAAAGGACCTTCTTTAAAAAGGATATTCTACTTTAAAATGCTTTTATGAAAATAAATATTTTTGAAAAATGAGATACTGAAGTAAGCAATGATAAATTCATTTTTAGTTTTTGAAGTGTTATTCTGCACCCATGTCTTACAAGAAGGGTTAAAATTCACAACGGGTACTGATTGAAAGCTGCTTAAAGATGCTCAGGAAACAATGTAGTCATTTCAGGAAAGAGCAAACCTCCAGGTTACCATCTTTCATAATGATTGATACTTTTCCACTGGAAAAGGTCAATAATAACCATGCTAAATATTAAGACTCAATGATCAGAGGATCTTCAAAAAAGAAAAAGAAATATATAGTGGTTAGCCAAATTACTAAAATAAAATTTAATAATAATTCTCATTAAAGACCTACCATGAGCCAGAGTGTTAATAGGCTTTTATTGTCTCATTTATTCTCTCTGCTAACCTCTGAGGTACTTTGTCTGTTGGGACACAGCTAAAGAGAGGGTAAGTACCTTTCCTACTATGACACGAGAGGGTATGAGAACTCAGCGTGAACCTGGCTCTTCCTGACTTGAAAGTTTGTTTTCTATCAATATACAAGAAGCTTGTCTTCTAAATTCCAATAATCGCTCTTTTCAGAAAGGAATGGAACATGAAAATCCTTGCTTTAAGACGAGCACTTCCTGAATAATAAATAAGCATTTTCAGCAAGATTGAACTTAAGCATTAAATGCCACTAGAGCAAAACCAGGTGGAGACGTGTAGGCTACGTGCTCAGCAAGGCTCACTTATCAACTAAGGGACTCTTTGAAGTACAGCATCACGATGTTTCACATTTGAGCACCAGGAAAATGGCAAATCACCACATGTCATGTGTCGTCAGGGATGGATGTGAATAAGTCAAGTCTCACTGTTACATCAGTGAATGCCAAGGGCCTACTAAACTTCTGGGGGAAAATTAACTATGCAAGACATTGTAAGGAATACTGGTAACTAAAATCTGATTTCACAATGCTATTATTTAATTAACTTATTAATAAAATAACAATTTTGACAATGAATCTGTTTAATATGTTCAGGAGCCAAAAAAGAAAAAAAACAACCCTTGCCAATTATGAAAAGGCTTTCAGATGCTTCTCAAATAACCTGGAAATAGGGATAATTAAGTGTGGAGACAGCTGAGATAGAAGGGTGGTGACAAAGGACAGAAAGAAGGAGGGATAGAATAATAGATTCAACTTTGAACACAGGAATATGTCTTTACCTTCTAATTACAAAAATAATCTTTATCTGGTTTAGATTTATGGATGACAATAACAACAGAATCCAAACAAAACACCAAAAATGTAGGCTGGATATGCACATAGAATTAAAAATAGATATTTTATAAGGCACAACCTTATTCTGCATGGATATATTACCTGACAGTCATTATTTTAGTTATGGGAGTTCACAGTGACTCAGGCTCACACCCGCACTCTAGAAGCTTACAGTTTTATAGGAAGGAGAAGTTATTTGCATAAATGTCTAGCTAAATTTTGAAGGACTTCCCACTTATATAATGAAATATCATAAGAGGTGAGAAGACTGATACATTTCATCCTGGAGAGGAGGAATTCCAGAAAAATTGCATGGAAGAACTGTCATTTGCGTATCTAATGGGTTGTCAGAAAAGTCATGACATATTTTTTCTATGTGTTTTGTTGCAAAAATGCATCATGACTTTTCCGACAACCCAATACATTCTATGTGTGCTTCAAAAATCAGTTAAGAGTTTCAGAGTTCAACTAACTGGAGGGCAAGAAAGAACAGAGCATTCAGGTGGAGAGAAAACGAAACAAAGAGAAATAAACTAATAGATTGCATGCAATTATTAAGCGTGATGTTAATACACTATGAGTTTTTGTCCTTAATAACTCACAAAAATTTTAGTTAGAATATTGGAACTTGGAAGGATTTTTTTTTTTTTTACTGTAAATTGGTGCAAAATCAAGGTTATTCTTAAAATAGCTTAGTCTCCCCACAAAAGAGGAGGTCAGCATGTGAGTCAGTGAGAAGAGTGTTGAAAGGGGAGGGTGTGTTTAATAGACCTTGTAATAGAAATTGTCAGGTTTTAAATCAGGGAAGATATTTTGTAGCAGTGAAGACTCTGGCTTGCAAGAGAAAAACCAAAGTCAGACTAGACCCTGCAGAAAGTGGAATTTATGTTTTAGTCACGAAATCAAAGGGATTGGAAGGCAATAGGATGGCTTCAGGGGTCCTGGAGGAAAGGATTTCATCCACTAAGGTGCTCCCTCTTCTCCTGGCTGTGTCTTTCCCCAGAGTGGATTCATTCTCTGATAAGCTTCTTCTGTGTACATGGATATATGGCTTTTGGCAGTGCCCAGATTCATATCTTCATCACCAACAGAGAGAATGAAGCTCAATATAGTTTTCTGATTCCAAATTGAGATGATGTTGATGATGATGATGATGGTGATGATGATGTTGATAATGATGGATGATGGTGATGATGATGGTAAGGATGGTGGTGATGGTGATGATGATGATGATGATGATGATTACAAAAGAGCACTGATCTCTTGATCAATGGCAGTAAACTATTTTGACTGGTTGAGCTAGGTTACGATTCTCATTCAGAGTAATTTATAATATGAGTGGAAATGGCAGCACCCACTCCTACCCCTGATCCCCAAAGCACATCAAATCTAATGGAAAGCAAAGACATCCATTTGAGAAAAGAAGGATGCTATTCTGGACAGACAGATAAGGAAGTGTCCTGTACTTGGGCTCAGTTATGTAAATTCTCCATTCACTTCTGTGTGCCATTCTCTAATTATCCCTTACTGTCACCCTTCTCTCTTAAGTTTTTCCATTGTCTTTCACATCATTCTTCTTTCTCTGTTATTTATTTACTATTTTATCTCTGGATATTTCATAGGAAAACACGGTAATTATCCTCTAAATAACATTACATTGGTTATGACGATTCTGTCATTAAGCCAGTCTATCAGCTCTAAATAACATGACACTTTTTCCAGGTGGCTCCTTATTAGGCTCTGCCCCGCAGGGTCATTGGAGGGGAGCTGAAAAGACAGGTTCTGTTTCTTCCTGTTTGCTTTCTGTTTCTGTCAATGTCAACCCAGCAAGTTGCCAGTCTCTAGCTCTCCTAATACTTGTGAGATCAGCCTGGTCACCCCACCTTCAGAGGCAGCTGAACCAACTGATTGACACCCACCTGGTTCCCAAGCACACGGCCCTTCCTCTGAGCTCAGAGACACACAGCACCATCGGGCCGGTCCCTCTCTCAGAGGCCTGAGTCTCAGTTCCACCGGACCCCGCCCTCATGCTGCTAAGCTTTCATACTCCCAGCCTCTCTCCTTGGTTCCCCCATCCCTAGTGATGATGGCTGCTACCTAAAGTGTTACCTTAGTGTTCTCTTCCTTTTCAGTCTGTCAGCCCCTAGTTAACTAAAGTTTACAGTAAATGAAATCTATTCGGTTGAAATAAATTATATAATCTCTGTTTCCTGACTAGTTCCTACCTGATGCAATGATCATGACTTATCCCAAAGCTGTTTCAGTTACCATCATCCCACTTCAGGTGCTTACACTTCCAATGAATATGTACTTGTCTGCTGTACCTGGAATATTCTCGTGTTGGGAACAACACCAGAAATCTCATATTCTTCTAACTCAATTGAACATTAACCATCTCTGTCTTCTTAAAAGGAAAATTCTGTAGAATATTCTAAAAGAAAAACCCTAAACTCACATGACATATCTGTCCAGGAACTCCTATGTTCTCTGCATGACATTGAGAACTGGTAAGTGTTGCTGGGTAACCATTATCTGCAATACACACTTATAAATAAAAGGTTATCTTTAGAATTGCCAACTCGTTTACCTCCAAACCTTTGTTAGACTTTGGGGAAATTGGTATTGAATTTGCTTTTTCTTAATAGTGTTATAAGCATTAAAATCTTACCTATCATTCTAAAAACAGTGTTATGAAGTTATGGATAGCTTGCATTGAAATCAGAGAGCATGTGTATGTTTGCATGAATGTATATGTGCCCCTTCATATAACCACGTCTTGCTCATAATAAGCTTATTTCATAAAGTCTTCGTGATTGAGACCAAGAAACATGATTATAAATTTCCTTGAAAAGCCAATCACCTACTCTTACCTGATCATCTCAATAAACCTAGTCCAGAAGTATACTCAGAAGTAGCATGTATGCAACACCAGGGCAACTTATTCTGAAAAAATATACTTATCTTTATTGATAGGATTAGAACAATATAGCTGTGTTACGATGGTTTAAAATCAAGAACACAATCTGTAAAAACAAAACAGAACAGAAACTGACTCATATAGATCAAACTGATGGTTACTGGATGGGAAGGGGGTCGGGGGATTGGATGAAAAGGTGAAGGGATTAAGAAGTACAAATTGTTAGTTACAAAATAGTCATGAGGATGTAAAATACAGTATAGGGAATATAGTCAATAATATGATAACTATGTGTGGTGTCAGATGGGTAGTAGACTGTTGGAGGGATCACTTCTTAAATTATATAAATATCTAACTACTATGCTGTATACCTGACATTAATATAATATTGAATGTTAACTATAATTCAAAAAATTAAATATAAAAATAAATACAAATAAAATTAAGGGCACAGAAGAATTTCATTACAGTGGAGGCTGTTCAGTGATTCTTTTGTGAAATTGCCAGTACAATTCAAGAAAGATATGATCAAAATGAACAGAAAGGAGACTGTAAGCTTATGTTTGTTTGGGGTTTAGGGTGGAGAAGTATACAGATTTATGCTAAACACAAAAGTTTTGAAAGACTTTCAAACAGAATATTTGAAATATTCTATTAATATAATAAATTAAAAGTTAGAACAATGATAATATAAACTGCATGTAATAAATAGATAGATATAGATATAAATATTTAGTTTTAATCCCAGCCAGGTAACTCCATTCTTTCCTAAACATAGACACACAATTCTAATAATATTCTTTACTTTTCTATCTTTAATGGATGTTGCCATTTTTAAACATTTCAAGAATACTTTTTCTTTTAGAATAAAAACTCCTCAAAACAGATGGTTGATCTTAATTAATTCCTGTCACAGGGACATCTTTGTCATAAAGTATTTTTCACAGATGAACAGGATTATATAAGTGCATTTGTTTACCGAATTACTAAAAGGATGACTTTTCATGAGGGAAGCAAGCACTGTAATTTTATCTTTTATTTCTCCAACTTTCTTGGCACTTAAAAGCAATTATAACATCTAGGCTATTGAGTCTTCACTGAAGCAAGAGACATATTTGTTTTAAATGCTTATGTTTTCAAAAAATAAATTTTTCAGGATTTTTATGTACTGCAATGTTTAGTTTCAAAATAAATACTGGAAAGGCCACATTTGTCAGTAGGCACTCCATCTGTACACTAAAAATTGTACATTGAGGCATCCAGTGGGTGTTGCAATTTTCTTTATCTTTCTTTTCTTCCCCTTACTTCCCATCTTAGCTAGCAAGAGTACCAGGTGAAATCCATCCCCAGATATTTAGGCCACAGAAAACAAAATTCTGTTTCAGAGACAAATAAGCAATTAATGCTTCAATTGGATTTCATCTAGGAAAAGTAATACAGTTATGAATGGTTCTTTTTTGGGGGGAAACCTTTGAAAATAAACAACTGTGGCATGGTCACACCACACACACACACACACACACACACACACACACACACACACATTTAATTAGGATTACATTTCCTGGAAAAATAACTTACCCACAGAGAACCTCCAATATGGGAAAAAACATAGTTTGGTGTTATTATGTATTAACTTCAGTTTTCAGAGCAATTTTTCGAGGTAGGCTGAGAAATGTCATATGGTTAGTAAATGATAAGGTCAGGGTTCGAACACAGATTGTCTGATGCCAGGAGTCAAAGTTATGTGCATCACACCATCATGTCTCCTTTCCTCTTTGACTGAACAATATGTTTTCATAGTCTCCATTTTTCTTTCTGAATTAACAAGGGATTTTTGTATAAGATCAAGTAAGAAGAGTACATTTATTTTTATCTAAATGTCTCATCAGAGAAATATATTCAAATTCATCATATAATCATGAATTAATCTGTATGAATGAGTGTGTGTGTGTGTGTGTGTGTGTGTGTGTGTGTGTGTATTTTCTTCATATGTTAGTCTCTTCGATAAAGGCATTGTTTCCCCCTCTTATTGGCTAGTCTGGTTTGACATGCTGATTTTGCCTCTTTTGCCTCAAGTCATCATGGATATTTGTCTTATAAAATATATTGCTTTATCTATGTAAATGTTTTCCATTTGGGAGATGTAGTTCATTTACAGATGCCAGTCGTAACCCATGTAATAGCCTCCATATTAAATATAAAAGTAATGAGTTTTTATATAATAAACATTGAAAATGGTAGGATAAGTTTTTTTGTTGCTTCCTTTGTCTGCTCCAACTTGCCCCTCCCTTCCTAATCCATTAACAGTTTTGGAGAAATTCAAGGAATAAAAAATGGGATCATATAGAAAGGAACTCTTACAGTTTTTTAAAATTGATTTGTTCAGCAAATTTTAATGAGTGGCTTCTGTGTGCCAGGCATCGTGCTTGACTCAAGGTAACAATGATGAGCTAAAAGATAGTATTATAGATTTTATTAAAATACTTAAAAGGTTCTCTATTAGGATGATGGAATACAAAGTGTTGTGTGATAGTTATTAAGTGCTTTAGTAATTTTTGAGAGCAAAATAATTTTCATTGTGAAAGGTCTAAGCCAATGACAAATATTATTATCTTATGAATTAAGAGTGTTTGAAATATTTTAAATAATTTATTCATGTCAACTAATTCAGCCTGGGAAGAGAAGAGAAACTTTGTATTATTTGATAGTAACTCTGATCAAAGGCATCCATAATGGCATTTCTATCACAAACAACTTGAGGATTTAATCCCTGAATATTCCAGATAAGAAATAGCTTTTGTAGTTGTTTCTGCCTCACAAATAGCGTTGATTAATGCAGAAGAGAGAGAGAATGTGTGTGTGGCCAGCAAGCATGGCCCATTCTGAACTTGAGTTTTCTCCTTGACTCCCAGTGTTCCAATGTTACAGTTCAGTGGTGAGTAGATGACAGCGTGGGCACTATCAGTATGGAATTTGATCTGTAAGCTGTAAATATATTACCATGTGTAAAATGCTGCAGTGTTACCTCTGAACTGGTAACAACCAATGTAATTGTATTTTTCTCCTTAGAATAAATCATTATTGGTATTCCTCACATCATTGTCAATTGTAATCAGGAACTATAATTGCCTCAGACTTTTTAACCCAGTGAATCACCTCAAGGTGTATAAGAATAGTTCTGTTGTATGAAATAATACAACAAGTTAGTCTTATGCTACTTCATCATGCTAGGAAATTCCTGAATGCTGAAACCATGAAACCGGAGACTTACCCTACATAGTTATATGGGCATGTGGAGAAATAAAAAGTTCAATTTGCAGATATAAGGGCAAAACAAAACAAAATACTTTGAATTTGCTTAAGATTTTGATCAAAATAAAAACGTGATTCTACAGTAGTTTTTTAATGAATAAGAAGATACAGAAAATATATTTTATAAGGAGGTTTGTCTGTTAATGGGTGGTTGGGAATGTCCATCGTATCTTCCTTCTAGAAATGGGAACAGTTTTAAATCAGTAAAGCAGATGAGTTTGTCTTAGTTGGCAAAAAGAACAAGCCTTGGTTAGCAGGATTCTTGAAGATTCTGGCATCATGAAAGGAAGATACATAGTCAGGATGCTCTTAGGGCCACAAGACAAGAAGAAGAATTGGGTGAACTTGTGAATTTGTAAACAATATTATAATTGAGAGTCTGTATGTATCAGTCCAGGTTGAAAAAAAAAAAGGCATGCTCAAGAGGGTTGATTTAAGAGGGTCAATGAAGTTAATACATACAGTGTGGACAGGTTTTAAGAAAATCAACAAGGAATGGACACACCCTGAGACTAGCAAAAATAGGAAACTACCACCAACTCTGAGCCTGACACAGAAAAGTGGGCAGCGGGGGACAGAGGAGGAGGGAAGCCATCGCTGGAATGTTGAAGGTTCCCTTTGAACATGTGACAACCAGTGCTGTCACCTGAAAAAGGCAGGTTCATTCCAAATCGGTAAGGCTGGATTGGGGCCTCTATGAAAATACCTAGAGAGAGAGAGAAAAATGTCAATCAAGAAGAGGGCGTAATCAGCCTGGTTCAGAGAAAACCACTGAGGGATTTAGAGCAATCAAGTGTGACATATATCCAGGAAATAAGCTATTAAAATACTCTCAGGAACTTAAAGGAAAACATGAAATTGATAAGGATAAAAGTAGAAGAAAATAAAGGAATCACTAGAAACTTCTGGAGGTGAAAATTACAGTATCTGAAATGAAAAGTCTTTTAGTGAATTCATAGCAAATGAGATACTGCAGAAGAAGAAAAAATAGTAAGCATGATGGCACGATTAAAGAACCCATAGAAACTGAAGCACAGGGAAAAAAAGTATGCAGAAAAATATCAAGCAGTCTAAAATATGTATAATTAGAGTCCCAGAAAAGGGAGGGAGAGATTACTGAAGGATAGTTATTTGAAATTTATTTGTTAACAGCTATAAGTCCACAGATTCATAAAACTCAGGGAAACCCAGCAACATAAACACAAAGAAAATCCATCAAGGTATATCATAGTGAAGTTACAGAAAACTAATGATTCAGAAAACATCTGAAAGCAGTCACAGTTGAAAATACACATTACATACAAGGAACAACATAAGAATGTTCTAAGATTTCTCATCAGGAAAAATACAAGCAGAAAAAATATAGAGAGAATAATATTTTTAAAGTGCTTGAAAAAAAAGTCATT